>JARFJB010001972.1:970000-1002113 GCA_036346205.1 Vesta saturnalis
TAGAATGAATCAACATAAAAGTGATTGCAGAGTTAAACGCTTGCGGTGTTTCCCAAATATTAGAAGTGTTTGCAAATGAAAAAGTAAGAAGAAAAGAGAAATACTGGAATTGGAAAAATACTGAAAATTCAAAAACAATGAAAATAGTTTTGAACACAAAAAAAAGACATTGACAAAATTAATTTTAGGAAAGCAAAATTAAAATTTATTAATTTTTAGACAAAATTAAAAATAGTTTGTCCTTTACATAAAATTATCTAGTTACCAATTATATCAATTTAGTAGGTAATTAATTTGAATTACATAAATATTGGGGTGGGTGGGTGAGTGCGTGCGTGAGTGCGTGCGTGCGCGCGTGCGGGTGGTCGCGTGCGTGCGTGCGTGCGCGTGTGAGTGTGTGTTGTGTGTTGTGTTGTGGGTTGTGCGCTGTGCGTTGTGCGTTATGCGTTGTGCGTTGTGCGTTGTGCGTTGTGCGTTGTGCGTTGTGCGTTGTGCGGTGTGCGGTGTGTGTGTGTGTGTGTGTGTGTGTGTGTGTGTGTGTGTGTGTGTGTGTGTGTGTGTGTGTGTGTACGTGTGTGTGTGTTGTGTGTGTGTGTGTGTGGGTGTGCGTGTGCGTGTGCGTGTGCGTGGGCGTGTGCGTGCGCGTGCGTGTGCGTGTGCGTGTGCGTGTGCGTGTGCGTGCGTGTGCGTGTGCGTGTGCGTGTGTGTTGTGTGTGTGTGTGTGTGTGTGTGTGTGTGTGTGTGTGTGTGTGTGTGTGTGTGTGTGTGTCTGTGTTGTGTGTGTTGTGTGTGTGTGCGCGTGTGCGTGTGTGCGTGTGTGCGTGTGTGCGTGTGTGCGTGTGTCGTGTGTGCGTGTGTGCGTGTGTGCGTGTGTGCGTGTGTGCGTGTGTGCGTGTGTGCGTGTGTGCGTGTGTGCGTGTGTGCGTGTGTGCGTGTGTGCGTGTGTGCGTGTGTGCGTGTGTGCGTGTGTGCGTGTGTGCGTGTGTGCGTGTGTGCGTCGCGCGCTTGTGGCGCGAACGCACGCGAACTGATGTGTGTGTTGTGTGTGTGTGTGTGTGTGTGTGTGTGTGTGTGTGTGTGTGTGTGTGTGTGTGGGTGCGTGCGTGAGCGCGTGTGTGCGTGGGTATGTGTGTGTGTGTGTGTGTGTGTGTGTGTATGTGTGTGTGTGTGTGTGTGCGTGTGTGCGTGTGTGTGTATGTGTGTTGTATAATGAATGTATGAATATTTTATACTAAACTCATTTCTGGGTTTTCTACTCGCGTATTTGTTTATGTTTTAGTAATTCTTCAACGTTTCCAAAGAGTAACTTTACTTTCTTTATCAAGAACGTATTAATCTGACAACAGATGTCATTTATGTTAACGTCATTTCTGGAAAATGTTGCTGCTATATCTGTATTAATTTCCAAAGAAAACATGTTGGTGTTGTAGACATGTAGGTACTGTTCATTTTACAAACAGGCGGAACTCTGGAACTGTCATCACATTTGGTCACTGGTTGCTTTGCGTATGTTCCGTTCCTGTAGTGTGTAGAGTGGAGCCTAAATACTATGGATGATGGATTTTGCTGTTTAACCTTCCGTTAGGCGCGCGTCAAGTACTTACATAGTTAGGCGCCTGGTCTACAATCGTAGACCATTCATATTATTAAATAATATGAACAATTTGATAATTTATTTTACTAAGGCTTATTGTATATTCTTTTATAATAGTTATACACAAAATATTAAGGTTTTTTATATTTTCCTTTTAACATAAAAGTGGTAAAAATCATAAATAAAAATATACCTCATTTATGGACATATACAAAGGTGTTCTAGTTAATATTTTATAGAAATCGAAAAAGTAATTAAACATCTTACCACACTAAGTAAATACATTATTTATACACTTTGGTTATACATAATTTGTCCTTCACAGTAGTAGGTATTATTGCTGTGAAAGGCGTATTTTGCATATGTCTTTCATATGATCTTTGCAGGCATGTCTTCTACATTTGATGCAGTCTCGTCTTGTTAATTTATTTTTGTTCCTTGGACATACAAAGCAACGTCCTACATAACTTACTCAACGAGGCGTAGGTGTCGATGGTGGCAGTTCACAAATCCCTAATAAAATGTTTGCACGTCTTCGTAATTCTCTAGGTAGTTCATTTAGTGTCGCTCTAAATGCTATTTGTGGACGTATGAGTTCCCATGCAAAATCTTCAATAAATTTTCGCCTTGCAACTTTCTTCGCAGGGTTGTTCAATTTATATATGCAATACGCGTTTATGCCAGATAGATTTAGCAAGTTATAAAAACTCACCATAGGCCATCTTCTAGTGGTTCTGGCTACATTGTATTTTTGGCATAGTTGATTGACTAAATCAACGCCTATTTTTGTTTCATTATAAAGGTTATAATTTCAGGTTTTTTCTGTTCACTTATGGAATTGTCTATAGCATCATCATCGTGCATACTTGACACTAGGATGACGGTTTTATTTTTCTTTGGGCAGTAAGATACTAAGGTGCAATCTTCTTGAAACCCAAATATCGAACTGTAAATTTCTCTACGTTTATTTGGTAAAAACGCTTCTGGAATTTCCCGTTTATTCTTTCTAACTGTTCCAACAAATGTCAATTTTTTTACTCATTAGAGTTTTCACAAGTAAAATACTTGTGAACCAGTTATCCCCTGTTATGTTCCTATAAGTACCTTCTACTGGTTTGACCATGCGTAGAACGATATCCTCACCGGAATTTCCTAATTGATATGGGCCATCGGGCTGCTTGCAAATTATATGTATATGCAGTTTTTGCATCCAATAAGCCAAACGTTTTTACACCATATTTTGCTGGTTTCGAGGGGATATATTGTAAAAATGAACATCGTCCTCGGAATGCCAAAAGCTGTTCATCCACAGTAAGATATTCCGTAGCAATACACTTATTTTGAAAGTTAGCAAGGAATAGTTCTAAAATATGTCTTATTGGAGCTAACTTATCAATTTTCTTGCGTTCTTCCCTAGTGCTTACGTCATCAAATCGAAGAGATCTAATAAGAAACCTAAACCTCTTTTCACTCATGGCCAAGTAACACGCTTCAAGTCCATTTCCTTTAGAATTATCCCATAATTGAAAGGCATTTTTTCTTGAATTATTTGGAGTTCCAATCAAGTAAAATAAACCAAATAATGATTTAATTTCTCTCTCATGAGTAAGCCTGGCATCTCTTTGACGACTAAACAAATTTTGAATTTTACGTATTTGTATTTGTTGATTCTGTGATTGATTGTATAATAGAATCAGTAACAAATAAATTTATGCATTCAACTTCTGATTTCGCATTAGCCGCAGATGATTTAGGACCTGGAGCTTGAAGTACAATATTTTTATTTCTTCTCCGCGATCTTGTTTGAGTTTGCATTTATTCCATTTGGTTTCTTTATCCTTACCAATATATTCTTGCAATTCAGAATCATCCTTATTTTGTTCTTCTTCGTCGCTATCGCCATCTTGCTCTGATTCTGAGCCGTGATCACTTTCAGCGATAATTTCTTCTTCTTCTTCAACAGGTAAGATTACGTCATCCAACTCATCTTCGATAAATTCATCGTCGCTGTCTATTTCGTCGATCCATTTCAACCAATCATCAGGATTCTTAGATACCGTGTAACGCGGGCGCTTTGCATTCGACATCGTATACACCTGTATCAAAGAGTACCTATATGTTATATTATAGAATACTAATAATAAATAATATAATTTACAATAATTTTATGTACACAATACACTAATAATATAATATACAATTGAATTCCTACGTAATATTCAAATGAACTGCTTACCGTGTATTGATGAAAAAAGGGAACACAGTTAGGCGCGTGGTTTACCTATGTAGACCAGTCACAAAATCGGTAAATATCACACCGAAACACAGCTTATAAACGGCAAAAACGCACTGACTGTATTAGGAAATGTTTAAAAGGCAGGTACGCAAGACGATACTTAACAATAGTACATGCCCACTGAGAAGGAATAATCCAAACAGGCTTGGTCTACGATCGTAGACCGCGCGCCTAACGAAGGGTTAAGTACTAGCTGCTGCTCGTTAGCTCTAACCTCATGTTTGTCCAATGTAAGAGCCGTTGCAATTAACCCTGAGCTTTCATTACGTATGTGTTCTTTGACCTTCGAGTAATAATTGTTATGTCGTGCAGTGAGGTTTGAAAACTGTTCTAAATGCGTTTCTTAAACATTTACCACCAATTCGGTCCGCAACACCTTTAATATAAGGTAAAACAACAGATTTTTTAGGATCTCGATGTTGTTCTATATGCCTAACGCCATTCTGTACGGTTTTTAATATACTTTTTAATATTTAGGTTAGTTTTACTGGTTCTTGATGCCTTGACTCATGGTCAGTTAGTCGAATAGATCTGATGAGTAAGCTTTAATTACCACATGATGTTGACATGGATGGTGATGGGTCAGAGTTTGAATGCGTAGGTTTTCTAAATAACTTAGATTGAAGCGTACCATCATCGTGTTTCTTTAAGGTAACATCTAGAAATGATAATTCATTGGTTGATGCTTTCTCTGTTATAAACTTATTGTTCTGATAAATGCTGTTAGGATGAATTGAAATAAAATAATAAATACGCGAGTACGCGATTTATCGTACATTAAATGACCACTTAATAATAATTGTGGTGTAATATCAATAGGTAAAATAGATATAATTTAATTTACCGATTTTGTTTTGTACTGCATATGAACCAATAATACCCATCAAAATTGGCGATTGTTATCAGATAGTAAACATCAACAATGGAAGATATCCGTATAATAATGTGAGCTAAAAAAAAATAAGAGTAATGAAAATGAAAAATAGAACTTTGAGTTTCAAGATTAACGTTCTATTGGATCAAAAGCCTTGAAGTGATTTAGGAATAAAACTCGAAACAATTTTAAGCACGACAAAAACAATATTATTCCAAAGTATCAAAACCGCAACTTTGTTTATAAGTTGTACTAAATTCACTGCAATATTTTAAAAGTTTTGACAGGTTTTATGAAATTGTGCTGGCCTATAAGCAGTTGCTGTTACTAACGATGCGTGATTTAAATTACATAGTTTAGCACACAGTATCATCTATTAATCACTAATGTCACATAAAAATTGTGTACAATTTTTGGATTCAGTTGGCAATACTTTCTATTTCAGTTATTTTATTCACAATAATTTAAAATAACTTTTTCATATTAAATTATATTGATTTTGTAGCGTTTCGCACAATATGCAGGTTGCTTTAATTTCAGACATTTCAGCCATTGTTTTAAATACTAAGGTAATCTAACAACAATGTTTAATTAAAAATTATTATTAATTTTATTAAATACATAAATAAAAAAGTTTACCTCGAGTAGGATTTGAACCTACGACCTGTACTTTGCTAGTGTACCGCGCTAACCGTCTGCGCTATTTTTAATTACATATTTACTTTTGAACTTATTTGTTCATAACAGAAAAAACTTATAATAACTACAATGTTGTTTAGAACTGGCTTTAATGTTAAATTAACCCGTTTTATTACCTTTTAGACACGCTTTAGTACTGCGGAAGTTGAAAGTGAAATAAATCTTGACATAATTTATAACAAAAGATATATTCTTTCGAAACATTAACATGGATTTGTAGAACAATTTGGTTGTTGTATCAAGATGAAAGTAAACGGAAATAAAATGGGCGTTACACTTTAACGATCTATGTACTTACTGTTTAAAAATAATAAAGCTTACTTTAAGTTGTGCCGAAAAGATATAGAAACAAAACAAGAGTTGAAAAGTAACATTTTTTTTTTAAATTGAAGTACACCGCCAAAATAATTTTAGTCGTTCATTTACATTCTACAAGATGAACAAAACACAAACGTTTGCACTTTAGGAATAGAATTTAAATTAGTTATAATTTGTAACAAGAAAACAAACATGTGTTATTTCGGTTCTATTTTCATTCGCTCTAAATGCTATTTTTAACGAAACTTAACTAATTTTGCTTTTCTATCAGCTACAATTAATTTATAACTAATATTGATTTAATTACTATAATCATTGTTGCATTTGTTTCAAACTGAAAAATTTTATATGTGCAAAACACAAATGAAGTTAAAAAGTTCATAAAAAGAAAAGCTGCTTTAAACGTGTTTCAATACACTGGTGTCACGACAGCCGCTAGCGATAGCCGCTAAACCAATGATAAATGCCGAAAGCTACCCAACGTTGCCAAATGTTGTTAAGAAAAGCCGATATGACTGAAATTTTGTATTACAAATCTAATTCAAATTAAAAAAATACCATTCAAGCAAATGTGTTAGTATTGATTATACATCAATGGTAGCAATGGATTGTAATTAATGTGCTATGTGGGACACCTGCGAACAATTAAGATAGACGTAAGCAATTTCAAACCCAGAAACTCATAAAAATGTAAAACGAAACACGAAATCTATTATACCCCCGAATGGAGGTCGTAGGATGCGATTTGAAAAAGCGTACGTCTTGTTTTAAAACCGTTTGCAACAAATAAAAACTTTGTCAATTACTAAATTGAAAGTAGTTGATTTCTTAAAACATAGACACGGCACAATATCTGCAAAAGATGATTGTGCCCTCGAAGGGGTGCAGCAAATAGCGGTTCAAATAATAGAGGATCTCATCTGAACGCACATACCTAAGATGTTTTGTCTGGTTATGTTGGGCGAAGACTGTGTCAATGGATAAATTAAACATTTTTGAATTCCAGAAGCTCATACAAATGTAAAGCGAAATACAAAATCTACTGTACCCCTGAATCTAGGCCGTAGGATGCAATAGAAGTAAGAATATATGTACTTCATTTGGAGAATTTGGTTTAAAAATAAATGTTCTTGTACAAGAATGGTTTGGGTCCCATGAAGGTTCCAAACGATAGTACGTATTTTATATTTAAAACTATAATGTTGGTAACCGATTAAATCAAACCTTGAAAATTTCATTACACCAACTACCATACAAATCATTTCAGAACAAAACTAATCAAACTGAAGCTATTATGTATTTTATTACCTACTTTTACATCAAGTTCTAGTTTAGAAATTATCATTCGTACCTACAGGGTATTAATGTTTTCATTTGTTTGTTCTTCGTCTGATGTATACTATCTTTTGTATAACTACGTTTGTCCTTTTAGCCTTACTTTCATTTCCTTTGGTAGAATTTGACTCTTCTTCTTCCACAACAGGAAATAAGTATTATACACCTAAGTAGTTACGTAAACATCAACATCAATTATGCAGTTTGATCGTAGAACAATTTGATTTAATAAATGTGAAGCCACATTTGTTCTTAATTCATTCATATAGTTCTAGATAGATTGGTGTCATAGTTGCGGGAAAAGTTCAGCATTACTATTACCATAATATTGTTTAATGAAAACAATATGAGTCCATAGTAGATTTCCACAGCTTCATTCCTTAGATTTTTAGTTAGCAGTAGTTTGTATTTTGGATCTAGTCAAAAGGATTTTATATTTGAGACAATGTAATCTTCACCAATAACCATAATTTTCGGGAAAAGAGTTAATTGCCTTCTTGCAAATTTTCCTGTCAATTTTCGCTTACATTAAACATTCATGTAAAACATTAACGTCACTCCATTTCTGACTGCTTCAAATTGAATCAACTGAAATCGAAAACAACCGATTCCCCTGTGAAAATTTTTTAGATTCCGGTTCCACCATTCAAGTTAACGTTAACTGGTGTAACGGTTTCGAGCCCTCTTCCGGTTCCGTTAAATTAAATTAATTCGAGTTCTTGTTCCAGTTCTAGTCCTCGGTAAATAAGAGTAGCATAGTTGGTTCCATATTTCGTTGTCACCAAGCACGTTTGGTAGTTTATTAAATCGTTTCTAAGTTTTGCGCATTACTGATTTTTATAAATAGCTGTCTTTTAATTCTGCCAAACGCATCATAATTGTATTCAAAATATCCCCTACAACATTGTTTACACGAGGTTTTCAGCTGCTAAACTGACCTGAAATGGAAATGGGAGGCGTTGTTTCCAATTTATACCTAACGTGAGGAACACTACCTACTTTTATTTACAACGAAACTTTTTATATTTCTGTATTCTCTTTTGGTTCTTTGTTCTTTCTTTGTATACGCGTTTGAGGTTTAAGGAACATGGTCTGCAATCGTTGGTAACACAAAGACTCTATTTGTTAAAGCGCCAAAGCATCATTTGAAATTGATAATGGCCGTCCACTGCCGAATTCTTCCAATACTACCTTGCTTATGAAAGTAAAGCGCTGTGTTGTGATTTACAAAATAATTTTCTTGAAAATGTTCTGAACAGATGATATTTTCATTACTTTTCTTAATCTATTTTAAATACCATAAAATTTTACTCCAGAAAACCTTAAAACATAAATTTTCGATGTTATTACATTTTACCACTGTACAGGGCTTACTTCGCGTACTTATGTCTTTGTTTTGGTTAGGGAATTCCCTGCTTTTGCGTTTACAGAACGACTTGTCATAACATATATTTACCCTAATTCTAATGAACTAAATAATCTTAATTGTACGTTAAACTATACGCACTGAATTTATAACTACAATCCAAGACAATTTTAATTGTGAAACATGGACTATGGACCGTAAAAATGAAATTAAATAGCATTATTTACACTACAAGGCACGAAAGCAATCTTCATAAAACATAAAAGAATGTTACAATTTTAAAATGTACAGTTGTGTATCTTTTAAACTATGTTCCATTGCATGTTTGTCGCGCTGCTAATCGGAGCCAAGATATTTCAAACATGTACGCTTTATAAATTACAAAACAATGCACAATATAATTTTATTGTCATACCTACTATGCTATTTTCTGTTTGTACCTAATAGTTTTCGCAAAGGTTACATATAATTCATGCCGAAAATCGAGGCTTTCCTGTATTAATGGGATCCATTGTGAACATATCGTTTACAAAACATACACGTATGCGCATTAGATTGGGTTGTATTCGGTCACATAAGGAGTCTGTTACGTGCAGAAACGGAAAGCAGGGAGAAAAATAAAATATCTGGTGTGGAACCTACAAAATGGAAACTAAAAGAAATGGAACAATTTTATTTTTTTTAAGGATAATTATGCATTCTCTTTTATAATAAATTAATTACGAGAATATTTAAAAACAAAAAAAATAATCTGTCAAACAGACGTTTAAGACCTGACAGAGCTTAATATACGTCTAGACGCTAACTTAAAAAAATAAAAAATAAGTAATTTGAAATAAATTTTTTTAGGTCAACTAAGCAAACTCTTTTTTTATACGTTTATAACGAAAACAGGCAACAGTATAAAAACAAAAAATAATCTGTCAGAATGACGTTAAAAACTTCATGTCAGATAGATATTTAATACATATTAACTTAAAGAAAATTCCAAAGCCGCCCGCTTTTATAAGGTATCAATAATGCAGTATAATCATTTTCATTAATATTTAATGAAACTTTGACTTACATTGCATTATATTAAAAATAAGTTATGTAAAAAAATTTTTTTTCTTTAAATATATATATATTATATATATATATATATATATATATATATATATATATATATATATATATATATATATAAATCTACATCTAGGAATTTTTACAAAAACAACAGACACACAACACACACACACACACACACACACACACACACACACACACACACAACACACACACACACACACACACAAACACACAACACACACACACACACACACACACACAGACACACAGACACACAACACACAACACACAGACACACAGACACACAGGACAACACACAGACACACAACACAGGAAAAACACACAGACACACAGACACAGACACAAGACACAAGACACACAGACACACAGACACAGACACAGACACACAGACACACAGACACAGACACACAGACACACAAACAACACACAGACACACAGACACAGACACACGACACACGAACAAACAGACACAGACCACAGACACCAGACACCAGCACACAGAACACAGACCCACAAACACAGACACACACAGACACAAACACGACACACAGATACAGACACACACACAAACACACAGAACAGAACCACACAGAACACACACACCACACGACACCAGGACAACACACAACACACAACACAGACACACAGAACACAGACACACAAACAGACACACAGACACACAGACACAGACACAAACACACAAACAACACAGACACACAGACACAAACAGAACACAGAACCAGACACCAGACACACAGACACACAGACACACAGACACAGAAACACAGACACACAGACACACAGAACACAACACAAAACACAGCACACAGACACACAAACACACAGACACACAGACCGCACACAGAAAACACACAGACACACACAACACACAGAAACACAGACACACAGACACAACACACAACACAACAAACACACAGACACAGACACACAGAACACAGACACAAACACAGACACACAGAACACAGACACACAGACACACAGACACAGACACACAGACACACAGACACACAGACACACAGACACACAGAACACAGACACACAGACACACAGAAAACACACAGCAGACACACAGACACAGACACACAGACACAAGACACACAGACACACAGACACACAAACAAACACAGACACACAGGCAACAGCACAAGACACACAGAACACAGACACACAGACACACACAGACACACAGACACAAAGACACAGCACACAGAACAACACAGAAAAACACAGACACACAGAAACACCCACAGAAACAACACACAGACAACACAGACACACAGACACACAGACACACAAAAACACAGACACACAGACACAAACCAACAGAACACAGACACACAACAACAGACACACAGACAACAGACACAAGACACACAACAACACACACAGACACACAGACACAACAACACAGAACACAGACACAAACACAGACACAGCACACAGACACACAGAACACACAGACACAAACACACAGACACAGACACAGACCCACAGACACAAAACAAGACACACAGACACACAAACACACAGAACACAGACACACAACACAGACACACAGACACACAACAACAGACACAGAACACAGAACAAGACACAAACACAGAACAACACACAGACAAAGACACACAGACACAGAACACAACAACGACACACAACACACAGAACACAGACACACAGACACACAGACACACAACACACAGACACAGACAACAGCACACAGAACACAGACACACAGACACAGACACAACACACAACAAGACACAAACACAGAAACAAAAACACAGCACACAGACACACAACACAGAACACAAACAACACACAGACACACAGAACAGACACACAGACACACAGAAAACACAAGACACAAGACACACAGACACACAGACACAAGACACACAGACACACTGACACACGAACACACAGACAACACAAGAACACGACACAAGAAACACAGACACACAACAAACACAGACACACAAACAACACAAACACAGACACAGACACACAGACACACAGACACAAACAACAGACACACAGACACACAACACACAGACACACAGACACACAGAACACAGACACACACAACACAAAACAAACACACAAACACAACACAAAGACACACAACAACAACCACACAACACACAGACACACAAACACAACACACAACACACACACAACAAAACAACAAACACAACACACAACACAAACACAACACACAACACACAGACACACGACACAAACACAACACAGACACACAGACAACAGACACACAGACACACAGACGAACAAAAAAAAAAACCCCAGAACACAGACACACAGACACAAAAGGAAAAAAAAAGACACACAGACACACAGACACAAACACAGACAACAACAACAAAAAAAAACAAACCAAAAAACACAGACACACAGACACACAAAAACACACACAGACACAGACACACAGACACACAGCACACAGACACACAACACACAGACAAAAACACAACACAAAACAAGACACAAACAAACAAACACAGACACACAGACACAAACAAAACACAGACACACAACACAGAACACAGACACACAAACAACAAAACAACAGACACACAGAACACAGACAACCAGACACACAGAACACAACAAAAACAAACCAACAAAACCCAGAAAAACACAACAACAACCAAAGACACAAGACAAAACACACAGCACACAAACAGAACACAGAAAACAAGACAACACAAACAACCAGACACACAGACACAACAACCAAGACACACAGACACCAGACACACAAACAAACCAAGAACAACAACAACAACACAGAACACAGACACACAGACACAAAAACAAAACACAAACAAGACCAAACACAAACACACAGAACACAGACACACAGACACACAGAACACAGACACAGAACACAGACACACAGACACACAGACAAAACACAAACACAAACACAGACACCAAACAACCAACAACAGAACACCCAAAACAGACACACAGACACACAGACACACAGACACACAGACACCAAACAAAGACAAAGACAACAGACACACCAAAACAAACCAGAAACAAGACACAAGACCCCACAGAAACAACACAAGACAACCAGACACACAGAACCAAGACACACAGACACACAGACACAAGACACAGCACACAGACACAAAACACAGCAACAAACCACGCACAAACACAAAAAGCACAAGACAAAACACCAGACACAACACAGACAACAGACACACAGACACAAACAAACCCAAACAACAACACCCAAAACACAGACACACAGAAACAAGCACACAGAAAACACAACAACCAACAGACACACAGAACCACAAAAAACACAGACACACAGACACAAACAAACACACGACACAAGACAACAGAACACAACAAAGACACCAAACACAAAACCCACAGAACACAGAACACAACACAGACCACAACCAACAAACACAGACACCGAAAAACAAAGACACACAGAAAAACAGACACAAACACGGACACACTCAGACAGTATAATACTGATTAATTATTAATTACGGTGTTTGTAAAGTGGATAATTCTTTCGAAATTTTATTAGAAATTTTGATAAATGTGACTTTGAAGGATGAGAACCTTTGTCACGATTTGAAGCAAGATATCCAAGATTCCGTAGTAGGTTAAGGAAGGTTTTTGGTAATTTAAATAGAGAAATTAAATTAGAACACTGTAATATAGTTAAACAGGATGAAAAATTGTAATGCCAGTTTAAATGTCAGTGACTTGTCAACGAATATTCAAAATTCATTTTCATATGCAGATGTGGCGAAAATCGAACCTAACATTATTAAAGAGTATAAAGCAATTTTAATTTCGAAGCAAAATGAATCTTCAGAAAGTGTCAAAGTTTATATACAACGTAAAATTGACCCTGATAAAATTGGTGCAATAGTAAATTCTTTCAAAACTTTAGGAAATGAAGAAATATTGATACAAACTGCCTTAAAGAACGATATTGAGATTATTTGTGATATTATTAATGAATGTTGTGCGGATAAATTAGAAGCGAAGGTGGCTCAACTTAGAAAACCCCGTTTAATAATTTTTCATATTCCAGATTTCATTACACTAGACAACTGCATGGAATGTTTACTAACTCAAATTTGTTGTCTAAATTTTAATGAAACCGAAATTGAGCCAAAATTTATTTTTCAAAACTATACTAATAAAACTAAAAATTTAATTATTGAAGTTAGTTCTCAGAATCGATAGGTAGTATTGATAGATAAAAAAATTACGTTGGGATGGAAGGTATGTTTTATATGTACAGGACTATATAGGGTTAGAGAAATGTTATAATTGTTTTAAATTTAATCATACAGCAAAATTTTGCAATGTTAAATGTACTTGCCCTTTATGCGAAGAGAATAACATAGAAAAGGAATGTAATATTAAAATCAAAGAAGATTAGAAATGTTCGAATTGTATAAATTGTGATAAATACAGGAGAATTGGCAAAGTTCAAATTAATCATAGTGCCAAAAACAAAAATTGTCCTTCACGTTTGGCTTATATTAAAAAAATTAAAGAATTTACAGATTATTAACTATGACAAATAATAATAAACAAATAAATGTATTGACTGACAATTTAAAGTGTTACCAATTAAATATGCAGCACTCAAGGGTGGCATCTGCCAATTTAGTCAATTTAATTAGTGAAAATGGAATTGACATAGCGTTTCTACAAGAACCGTATAATATAAATAATAAAATAGTTGGTTTACCAATGAATTATAAAATGTATTGTCTTGGAAATTAAGAAGAGAAATGCTATTGCTATAACTAATTGTGAAATAAGCGCTATATTAATAACACAACCTTCGAGTGACGACTTGGTCGTAGTAGAAATTACATTTAGAGAATCAAAAGTTTTGTTTAATAAGTGCTTATATTGATATTACTTTAGACACTGAAATAAGTTTACGCATTTTAACCAAAGCTTTATATTTTTGAAATTCTAAAAATGTAATAACTATAGACATCAATGCTAGGTACAAAAGTTGGCATGATGGCTTGACCAATTCAAGAGGAAAGAGCGTGGAAGATTTCTTAATTGTAAATGATCTTCTAGTTCTAAATAATAATCATAATAGTCCAACATTTTCAACTATTAGAGGAAAAAGTTGTACTGATTTGACTGTTGTGAACAATTCCACTTTTAATTATATTACAAATTGGAAAATTGGCGAAGAAGAAAGTTCTTCAGATCCTTCTTTAATAAGTTTTAGTGTTTCTAATGTCAGTCCTGTTTATATTAGTGATAAGAACTATAGTATGGGGTAGACCGGGGACAATTGTAACATTTCTCTTTCTTGATTTTTTTCTCCGCGACTATTGAATATTTCTAAATTGTGAAGCAAGCAAAAGAGCATATTCAATTAGGTTTCCATTCATATAATTTCATTACCCCATAATGATATATGGATGAGGTATTTAGAAAAATCTTCAACTTGTCAAACTGTTTCTATCGTCCCTGGTACGGGGACGAACGAAACATATACCTGGGACAATTGAAACAGCTAGTATTTTAGGTCAATAAAAGCTTCATTCTGATGTAAGACAAAAGTGATTAATATATTGAAAATCGTGACATAGAAACAATGAAAAATGATTCATTCTGAGATGCAATTGTGACAAATATAAAGATCTTCTTGACGAGTACATTCTTCGTGGGACCAACGTCGACAATCAATGCACTGCACCCAATCCTCTCCAGGGCGGCTATTACCATTAGGCTCCAGGCAAACCAGGCAGAAAGAATCCTCTTCTTCGCTGTCACTCTCTTTTTGATTGTTCTGGCGTCGTTTGGTATTCTTTGACTGGCGAACTGGTATCGGTGTGACTTCTAACTCCTTAAGTTTTTTCTTAACTTCCCTTTTCTTCTTCGCTTCATATTCCTCTTTAATAGCGTTTTTCTCAGGAGTGTCGGTATAAATTGCAGACTTCTAGTTTTCGTTTACCAGCTGTTTTTCTAGGAAGCGCTTTCGGCAACGGTCTAACGATTTCTGGTGAAAATACAGCCGTTGAGTTGCTTGGTCCTGCATCACCGCCACTGATTTCTCGTATATTTTTGTTGATACCAATAATACCCGGTGATGTTGGCGGAATTTGAGTGCTTGTTGACACTGGCATGGGGTCAGGGCTGATGCTAGGAGATGGCGGAGTTGCTTCACTGGTGCTTGCTTCTGGTACAACTTCAGTCCTGTTCGGAGTTTTGTCATTAGGAACTGGTCTATCCGTGACATAGGAAGGAGCAAAATCCAGTTCCGTAAATACGTCTTTATTAAAAGGACATATTCCGGTACAAACAAATCCAGCCACAACGTTTGATTGTGTGAGATCCAATGGCAGAGCTTGCTTGACTATGTTGGGGATGTCGTAGATTGTTATTGTCTTTCCTGGGTTATTTCTCATACAGGCGTCACAAGTTGAATTTACAGCCTTTTTGAAAGGACCGTAGACAGATCGATCTAGGGGCTGCAGCTTGTGGGAGCAGTGCGGCGGAAATGACAAGATGACTATACCATTCTCTTTACAGAAGTCTAAGCATCGTATACCTATGTGCGACTGATGATTATCGACTAAAAGAAATACTTTATTCTCGACTGAATAGTTAGTATGCTTTTTAAAATGGTTCATGTATATCAAGAACTCATCTTCTTGCATCCAGCCACTCGCATTTCCTGCTCCAATACACCCCACGGGACCGTCACGGACGAAGTGATCATTGTACCTCAACCGTGGAAAAATAAAAATGGGAGGCACACTGTTACCGATAGCATTAACAGCTAAAGCGGTTACCAACGTTCCTCTTTCTCCTGATGTTAATGCGCCCACCTGTTTGGTTCCCTTTTTGGCTACAACTTTAACAGGCTTTTGGACCGTCGTGACCCCTGTTTCATCAATGTTGTAAATATCCTTCGGTTGAAATTGGTACCTGTCCATTACATTAGCCAGGTTGTTATAAAAATGGTTCATGTTCGTGACGATGAAACTGGTTGCTCTGGAAAGACTTGTGGCTTGAGCGCAGCGGATTGAGAGTTCTGGATTGCGCTTCATAAAAGCAGAGAACCAGTCCTCCCCTGCCATGGATTTCTGTCTCCATGTATCAGGCATGTTCAACGAGTACTTCATAGCCAACTGAAAGGCTAATTTGGAAATTTCTTTCGGCGGTAATCCGTAGAATATGTGGGCTGCTTTAATAACATATCCAACGATGGTTTTCTCCTGGTTTACATCAAATACGCGTCTTCCACAATGATAAGCCATGGTGACTGGAATACCTGATCGTTGCTCAATTACTTGCTTTTTTTTCTTAATAAATCTGCTCAAAGACACGTAGTGTAGTTCAAACTTCACTGCCGCAGACCTTATCAATGTCTTATTCTCAATAACCTCTTTACAGGCTTCTTCATAGGTCGAAATAGATTTCAAACCTCTCTCCGTTTTTCTCACTCTTACTCGAGGCATCCTAAAATAAAATACCTAAATACCTTAAGATACACTAGGTAACACAACCTATAATACAGCATGATCAACAAGATTTTAAATAAGGGGGGGGGGGCTTTGAAAACAAAATATTCATCCAATCGGCCAATTCTATTGCTCATTGATCATAACAATAATTCACGATGGGGACAATTGAAACATGTTTTAACCGTCCCCCATGTTATTTGTTTCAATTGTCCCCACAACACACTTTTAAGTAAACACGAAAATATTCTGTTAACCTCGGACGACAGTAATAATCTGAACTGTTCCTACTAAAGAGATATACTAAACAAATATATAAAAAATGTCGAAGCTGGATAGTTACGTTTTGATTTCCTGTGTCACACTTTTTAGATCAACAGAAAACTTTACAATGATGGCAGCAAAATACGTTAGTACGAGGCGTGATCTACACTCTCAACTGCCGGTAGTGGATAATAGATGGTTACGGGAAGCATCTAGAGCCACATCTTCTAGCGAAGGCGCGCGCGATTTTAACCGCGAAATCTGTCCAATATGGCGCTTGTTTCAATTGTCCCCTGTTTCGATTGTCCCCGGTCTACCCTATTAGATTTATTGTTCAACAGAAACATTGGAAAGAGTTCGATCGAAATTTAAATTAACAATTTTTTCGTCATTTTAATAGCACGTGTTTTAGGAACCTAGCCTTAGAGTTAGGTCCACAATACGGTTGAATTTGAAGAGTTTGTAAAATAATATAATAATGCCGTCAAACAAGCCTATATACAATTTTTTAGAATTTCTAATTCAAGAAAAATAATAAATACAGATCTGTTCCATGGTGATCTGAAAATTTAACATCACTACGAAAAAAAGTAAACGCTTGTACAAGGAGATATTAAAAAACGATTTCAAATGAAGAATTAAGAATGCACCGAAAATTAACTTATCATCATGAAAAACTAAAATATCAACGTATGATTAATCAAGAAAAATTTCATTCTTGGAAAGACTTTTGTAGCTTAATTGGAGGCGTGAACCCTTTGAATTATGTTTATAAAATTGCTGCAGGAAAATTAAAGAAAAAAATTTAAAATTCATATTAAGTACTGTTTTAAAAGTGATGGGAAATTTACTAATGCTGATAATAATTTTGATTACATGATGAATGTATTAGACAATAACTATCATAAAACTATTAGAATAGAAATAAATGATAGATTAGACGAAAATAATGATTGCGAGTTTAATAAACTAGAAGTTAAAGAAATTATTGATAAATTGAAAATTAAAAAATCACCAGGTCTAAATGCTATAACTTATGAAATTATGTGTGAGATTTTCAAAATGTTTCCAAATTTTATAACGAGCATATATAACAAATGTCTGAAAACTTCTTACTTCCCAAATGAATGGAAAAGTGCATTAATTGTGTTTATTTTAAGACCAAGCAAAGAAAACTAACAATGTAGAAGGAGAAATTCTAGAAAAACTTTTAGTTAACAGCATTATGCACCATGTATATAAAATCAAATTACTAAATTCAAATCAATTTGGTTTTGTTCCTTAAAAATGTACTTTAGATGCTCTGCATTTGGTTAGAAATTTATTAACAAACATGATGTTGCTGTAATTAGTTTGGATGTTAAAGGGGCCTTTGATTCTGCATGGTGGCCTGCAGTTTTTAAGCAATTAAATGATATGATGTCCTTCTAATTTATATTATTTAACCAAAAATTATTTCTGTGGTAGAAGTGCTATTTTATATAATAATAAAAACATTGTTAGAACTATAAGTAGGGGATGTCCGCAGGGTTCATGCTGTGAACCTGGTATTTGAAATCTACAGTATAACTCTTGCTTAAATATTAATTTTACTAAGAAAACTCAAGTAATTTGTAGATAATTTGTTAGTTTTAGTTAGCGGTTCGAACTTTAGGGAAATTGAAAACTATGCCAATATTCAAATTCAAAAAATTATACATTGGGCAAAAATAACCAAATTACATTTAATGAAGAGAAATCTAAAGTTTTATTTATAACAAAAAAAAAGATGTAAAGACGTTACAATTAACATAAATATCTGAACAATATTATTTTACAGCAAGTTCATTATTTAAAATATTTGTGTTATTATCGATAGTAAATTTAATTTTGACAAACATATTTATTATATTGCAAGTAATTGTTTAAAAATGACTCAAATATTGTCGCTAAAATTAAATGGGGTTTAAAACAAAAAGCACTAAAAACAATATATAAAGGTGCAATACCTTTAATGTCTTACGGAGTTGGTATATGGGAAACAGCATTAAAGAAAAAAGCGAATAGAGATAAATTGGAAAGGGTTTCAACGATAGTCAATATTAAAATAGTAAAAAGTTTCAGAACTATTTCATATGAATCTTCGTGTTTAATAACATGTATTACTCCGATTCTTATCAGTTTACCGGAAATTGCAAAATTATTTTACATTTCAAGGGATATTGGAAATAACGAATACACTTTTGAGAGTCCATTAGAACATTATTTTTGGAGTCATCCAGCTAAATATATTAAAATAAAGAAATTTAATAAGTGCGATAAACATTTATATAACTACCAAATTCATTGTTATGGTTTCAAAGAAGGTAGTCCAGTCAACTCGTGTTAAACAGGGCTTGAAGTGGAAAGTTCTGGTATAATTGTTTTTTAGTTTTTTGAGAGTGCTGAACACGAATCCGAAGTTGTCGAACAAAATTTTGTTCGAAAAATATGAGACACCTTAATAAAAAGTCTGAAAAACATGTTTTTTGTACGTTTTTGGCTTAAAATTAATGCGCGTCTTTTATTAGCATATAAAATATAATTACTTAATACGTATTAAATAATGGTATTTTTAATTCATTGATTTTCCCGATATTTCATCACCATTTTGCAGAAAAACTTTTTATCGTACAAGAAATTGTTACCAACATAAACTATAGCTGATTTTCTCCTCTTTATTTTAGTATAACAGGGGTCAGTTTTGTATAAACTGCTTACTTTGCAAGTTATAGGCTAAAAATCACTAAAAAACGTTATTTCGGTGTTTTTTTGATGATTTCTCTAACTTGCGGAAAAAAATTTTGTTGGACAACATTAGATTCGTATTAAGCACATCGAAAAACATAAAATAAATCGTTAAAACTAATTACACCAGAACTTCCACTTCGAAATACCGTTTGACTGGGTTAAAACCAATGTGTAGGAGCAGGGTTTTATCGTTGAAACATTAATAATTAAATTTAAGCTTAAATATCAACTAGATCAACATTGTAATGAAAGGCAAGCTGATTTATTAGCAGTTTTTAAATCTTTAAAAAAAATTCAAACGTTTAATAATGTTCATTATAAAGATAAAACTGTTATAATATACACATATAAAGAAAGAGTATTAAATGTTTTAGAAAATAATCAAAGTCATGACCAGTTAGTTAAAAAATGAGAGCAATAGTGAATAAATTAGAGGAAATTCAGTGGAACGTCCATATTTCTTTGTATGCAAAAATAGATCAAAATCTAGATTTAGTAAAGTCCTTGGCAATTGAGTCAAGTAATAATGTAGATTTATTTAAATATAATAAAATTTTGAAACCACAAAAATGAAAAAATAATTAGATTACAAGAGTTTAGTGGAATGGAAAAATAGTACAAAAGGTATACATATAATAATTGATTGTTCAAAATTAAATAGCGAAAGACAAGAATTAATAAATAAAATTTTGGTAAAAAGTGGAATTTGGCCAGTTTCAAAATTTGAGTTAGTAGCACTGGAGGACTGAGGGGGGCGGCAGGGTCGGTCCGCCCCGGGCCCACACCTAAGGGGGGCGTAGAAAAAAAAATAGTTCTTGCGTGACGGATGTCGTCGATTGGATTAGGTCGAGCATGTGGGCCCCGCTCGCTTAACCCTTTGAGGACCAGTGGTTCTCGCTGCTAACCACAAATACTACTACTAAATAATAATAGGACTAGTGTCCTAGTGGTTTTTGGCGGTTGCCACGTTATATAACGGGATGCCTACGTTAGAGAGAACATTTTTTGAACGCGAACTCGGTCTAGCCAGCCTAGGGTGTATTCGTCCGTCGTCGGTGGTCGTTCCACGTGTTTACTTATGTTATTGCCCAGTGCATCAATAAGCTCATATTTATTTGTTGTAAATGTGAATAATATACATGAAAATGGCAGGTAAGTACTATTCATCACTTTATTAGATAAAAGTAATTTATGCAAAAAAATTAACATCTATATTGTTGATATTAATAACTTTTTGTTGTGGTTACCACTACTAACCACCAGGAATACAGTAATATTTCTTGAATATGCTTGTTTTTTTGCAGTTGCGTGCTTTGCGTATTGTACTTAGATAGTTTGTTTACTATAGGCTCTAAAAAGAAATAGTCATTTCTGGAACTCGAGGCAATGAGTCAATCCGAATTTTATGCTAATTTGGATGATATTCCCAGTGATTGTGAGTCCATTATCTCGGACTTAAAATGTGTGATAGCCGATGAAATCCATCTGAATGAAGCAGTTTCTAATGAAATAGGTGACGGATTATTTGATTTAGATGACATAGAAGGCATTGACGCAAAAATTAATCCATGTGCAGAGGAATGGAGTAGTGACGATGATTTGCCTCTTGCCGTAATACGACAAGAAGAATTGAGAAAGAAAACAGTCGTTTGGGAAAAAGATATTTCTCACTTAAATCATGTAAACCCGTTTGTAGCAGAGACTGGTCCGAATATTCCAGAAAACATAGAAACCGACATGTTCAGTTTATTTTTCCCAGATGATCTCATTTCTGTTATCGTTTTTCAAACCAACTTATATGCATTGCAGAAAAACGGTGGAAGCAAAAACTTTATTCCTACTACAAATGCTGGACTAAAGTCATTTTTGGGCATAAACTTACTAATGTCGCAAAAAAGAATGCCTAGTTACAAAGACTACTGGTTTTCACAAGAAGAGATACGATACCATTTCATAAGCTCCGTATTATCACGTGATAGATTTTCGTGGTTCCTAAGTAATCTTCACATAAACGATAATTCAGTACAGCCAAAACTATGACACGTTATATAAAATTAGGCCGTTACTTTCGAAATTGACAGAAACATTTCGTACTTCTCTAAATCCTAACGAGCTTCAGTCCATTGATGAGCCAATGATGAAATTTAAAGGCAGAAGTAGCCTCCGCCAATATATGCCAATGAAACCTACGAAAAGAGGCTACGAGGTGTGGGCTGATTCTACAGGATATGTTTCTGAATTTCAAATTTACACAGGCAAGGTCGATCCTAATATCACTGAGAAGAATTTAGATTGTCGTGTTGTAAAAGACCTGAGCAGAGCATTAGTTGACAAGTACCACAAAGTATATTTCGATAATTATTTCAACTCCATAGATTTTCAAAGAGACTTGTTAGCTGATGGAATATATGGCTCCGGAACAATCCGTAAAAATAGGAAGAATTATCCCGAGTTCAAAAGTGTATGAAAAGAGGTGATATAGATTGGAGACTTTATACGAGTGGATTAGCAGCGCTGAAGTGGATGGATTGAAGAAGTGTATTATTTTTGGGCAACTAACCCATTCATAATGACATCGGCCTCAAGAAATCCAGAAATGGTACAACCGAGGAAATACCATGTCCTGTTATGGTGAAATACTTATAACCAACATATGGGATATGTTATGTTCTCGACGCAAGTGTAGTGAATTCTTTCGTTTTGTTTCAACAAAGACGTGACAAAAAAAAAAGGAAAAGCCAACGTATTTCATTCCCTCCCCAAGGGGGAGGGCGGGCTGCTCGAGCTTCCCGAGCTCCTTCAGCCACAATCATGGATTCCCAGCATACATACATACGTTACGTATATATGCATGGTGGGATTAAGGATAGGTGTGGTCAGGATAGGATCGGAAGGAACGGAGTTAGGGTTCTGAGGGGGAAAATACTACCCCAGCATTCGCCTAAGTAGCCGCACATGGTGTGCATATACGCAGTGACCATGCCGCTACATGTGTATGAGGAAAACCCCCTGAAAAAACCTCATACAAGGTAGACGGTAACGGGAATCGAACCCATTACCTCCCGAATGCTAAGCAGATCGTGTCACCACTACACTACCAGCTCTGTAACATTAAAACAGTTTCGTTTCTCTGTTGCACGCGGCTTGATAGGCGCCACAGTTTCTTCTGCTAAAGGGAGTAGGAACACCAGATATGAACCAAATAAATATAAGAAAATTATTCCCCTTGATGTTCGGTACGATCAGTGCGCACACATGCCTGTTAGATGTGATTCTCTAAGACGCGCAAATTGCAGTACGGCAAAAGATGTTCATCGAACTATATGGAAATGTACGACATGCGACGTGTGTCTGTGCCTGAATAAGGAGAGAAATTGTTTCTTACATTATCATACAAAGTAGTTCTTTTATCCTAGTGGTTACCACCAGTAACCACATCCTGTAGAATATTCCAGAATATTTCGTCCTTTCTAATGTATTTTTTATATCAGTTTATTTATAAAGAAACTCAGTTTTTCAGAGATTTTCTATTTAATTAATATTTACTCTTCCGTCCTCAAAGGGTTAATACTCAGGTTCATAATAATAAATACGTACACTAGACTAGAATACGCATCGCGTTGTCGTATTGCATCGCATCGCACCCGCCGCTGATGCCACCTCCACTGCCTTTGCGCACGGCGAGCCGCGCCGCCGACCGCCGCGCCAACCGCGAGGTATTTGTCTTCCAAAGCGGACGCACTGATTGAACACTAGTAATAAATAATTAATGTACGAGCTTGTACAAGTTGAAGTGAACTAGTGAAGCGAAGAACCACCTATTCAGTGGAACGAAAGAATAGGCCGTTCATTTGGAATAAGAGAAAGTGAGTACAAACTACATGTTTCGTTTAATCGTTTTTATAATTTATTGAATACCTACATGTCTATTTCTTTATTTACTTACTGTGAAGAGAAGTGGTCCAAGTGGATCCTAAAAAAGGAAGATAAAGAAGGCAAAGGCTAAGGAGGCCGAATTACTATCTGGATCGCTGTTGAAATATGTTACTGAAAAGAGACGCTCTAGCCAAAACGAAGAAAGCAACATCCAGGTGTCAAGTCGTAATAATTATTATTTATTTTTTTCATAACTTTTATACAAATTTTACTTTACTATATACTATTAAATATGATTGATTATTTTAACAAGAGAACGAAGGGACAGTCAGCAGTCAGGCAGCGTATCTTTTTTTTAGTTTTCTTTTTTATGATCTTTTTAAACAAATAATTGATAGATTACTCCATCCATGCTTAGAGTTTAAAAAATGGTCAAATGCGAGATGGGCTTGCGTGATTAGTGCTCCGCAGTCCGCACCAGTGACAATTTCTAGTCGCTTTTTGATTTCAATAGGCATTTAGAGATTTAGATTTAATTTATCTGCATCTTACGCAGAATACCGATTTTCAGAATAAATATTAAAAATTTTCGACTACACTTGTTCAGCTTTTACGCATTTCCTTGCGTATGTCAGTCCACATATGGTTAAAATTATAAATTTCATATTCATAAATTGTGTATATTTCA
Organism: Vesta saturnalis; assembly: GCA_036346205.1. Taxonomy (NCBI): domain Eukaryota; kingdom Metazoa; phylum Arthropoda; class Insecta; order Coleoptera; family Lampyridae; genus Vesta; species Vesta saturnalis. Next base: position 994,701 of record JARFJB010001972.1, read on the forward strand.
TATGATAAGCGATACTAACAAAATATGAAAGGTTTTACTTGCAAAAATCTTGTTTAACTATTATTTCTTTAAGATCAAGAAGAACAAGAAACCGAACTAGTAGAAACAGAAAGACATAAAGAAAAGGACAAAACACCTTATTTATCAAAAGGGATCCAGAATGAATTCCTTTCTATTTTAAGTCATCATGTAAAACAGAAGATTATTGATGGTATAAAAAAATCTAAATATTATCGAAACATGTTTGACAATACTCCAGACGAGAGCCATACCGACCAGATGAGTGAAATAATAAGATATGTCCAAATCAAAGAAGGAGCTGTGGAAGTTCGGGAGTCCTTCTTAGGTTTCTTTTGTATGTCTGGAAAAACGGCAAGTGATATGGCAAATGATATCCTAAAACAGCTAGAAAAAGATGGTTTAGACATTCAACTTTGCAGAGCTCAGGGCTACAATAATCCCGCCTCAATGTCTGGTGTACATGGAGGAGTTCAAAGGAAAATACGAGATATTAATCCTAAAGCACTATTTAGCCCTTGTGCAAATCACTCATTGAATCTTTGTAGTGTAATTATTATTCATTGTTGTCCAAATTTGTATTAGATGAAAACTTGAAGTGTAGTGTACATTCCTTCGCATGTGCCCATTCAAGTGTAACCTATTTCGGCACTTTAGAAAAACTATATTCGTTCTGTTCCGTTTCTACCCACAGATGGGAAATACTAATACGAAAGGTTGGGAAAACTTAAAAAAGATGGTCTCATACACGCTGGAGTGCTTATCATGATTCCGTTAAAGCTGTAAGACAAAATGTAAAACAACTGGTCCTTACGTTGGAAGAAATGTGTGATCCCACGGAAGAGAATTTGGATACTAGGTCTTCAGCAAGCGTACTACTTCCTGCAATATGTGACTTCACATCTTTATGCTACTTGGAGTTCTGGAATATGATTTTAGAAGAAGTTAATCTCGCCCAAAGATATTTACAAACACCTGAAATAACACTTGACATGGGTTTGACAAAAATGAAGGCACTGCAATTGTTACTTGTCTAGGAAGGAAATACGCTGGTCAATAAGGCAATACAATTTGGCAAAAAGAATCTACCTGGAGAAATATCCGCTGACGCCGGCTTAACTTTACAAGAGGACCTTCGCAGGTCTATGTTCCAGTGCTTGGATCGATTTATTCAAGAATTGGTTGCAAGAACCACTACTATGGAAAACATATCTAGCACCTACCAAATTGTACAACCAAAACTCCTGATAAAAGCATCTGAATATGAACTTAAACAGGCCATAGAAAAGCTCAACATAGTCTATGGTAACTTTGACAAGGAAGAAGTATACAAAGAAGTCTACAGATTGCGAAGGCATTTAAGCGCAACTAATACTGCAACACAGGAAGCTGCTTCATGGACCGCTAAAAAAAATTTTGAATTTATTATTAAATTGGACTTTAAAACTTAAACTAACCAAAAATTGTCTTAGATCGACCATGACTGAAGAACGACTTACCAGTCTGGCTATTTTATCAATCGAAAGAAGAGTAGCATCGGTTTTGAATTTTGATGACGTAATTAATAAATTTAGGGTAATAAAAGTCAGAAAACTATTTGAAATTAGTATAATTTTAATTACTTGACTAGTGTCATTGCTGCAATGGTAAAAATATTGATTAAGAATTGATTTTCCATCTAAATTGTGTTTAATTCAGTAAATATTTAAATCTGGAGGGCGTCAGGGACCCCAAAAGTAAAGTTCGCCCCGGGCCTCAAAAAGTCTTAGTCCGCCATTGGTTAGTAGAAAAATATTTATTTCATTTCACAAAATAGTATTCAATTTGAACGTCTATGTGTAGATAATCCAATTATTTATATATATATATATATATATATATATATATATATATATATATATATATATATATATATATATATATATATATATATATATATATATATATATATATATATATATATATATATATATATATATATGATATATATATATTACAATGCAACGTTTAATTACATAGTTTCATTGCTGTTTAATAAACATTCGTTATTATGACTTAACCTACTTATAAAATAGCTAAAACTGCATATTAGGTTAATATGTTGTTAATATTTATTTCTTAGTTAATATTCATTTACTTTTTTATTTTATTCTACCTATTATCTTTATCACAATTCACATATAGATGACCGTAGTTTCTTCGTATTATAGTCAGTTGTAATTAAAGTTTAGTATAATACAAGCTGTAATATCGTATAAAATAATTATTTTATGATTTCGTTACTCATTACCCTAACAAATAATAATTAAATTATATGTTAAATATGTATAATTGTTATTATAATACCAAATGTTTCTATATTAGATAGTATAAGTAATTTATAAAACGGTAATTTTGGTTATAGCATGTAGCATAAATGTTTAACGCTTGTAACATTAATGTAATAATGGGACATGTCCAATAAAGAAACCATTAATTAAAATAAAGACAGACACAGATACAGACACAGACACAGACACAGACATAGACACAGACCCAGACACAGACACAGACACAGACACAGACACAGACACAGACACAGACACAGAAACAGACACAGACACAGACAGACAGACACATAAACAGATACAGACACAGACACAGATACAGATACAGACACAGACACAGACACAGACACAGACACAGACCCAGACACAGACACAGACACAGACACAGACACAGACACAGACACAGACACAGATACAGACACAGACACAGACACAGACAGACAAAGACAGCAACAGACACAGACACAGAGACAGACACAGACACAGGCACAAACACAGACGCAGACACAGACACAAACACAGACACAGACACAGATACAGACACAGACACAACACAGACATAGACACAGACACAGACACAGACACTGCCACAGGCACAGGCACACCCACACACAGATGGAGACACAGATACAGAGCATACACAAACACAGACACAGGCACAGAGAGAGACACAGACACAGACACAGACAGACACAGACACAGACACAGACACAGACACAGACACAGACACAGACACAGACACAGACACAGACAGGCTCAAACATAGACACAGACACAGACACAGACACAGACACAGACACAGACACAGACACAGACACAGACACAGACACAGACACAGACACAGACACAGACACAGACACAGACACAGACAGACACAGACACAGACACAGACACAAACACAGACACAGACACAAACAAAGACACAGACACAGACACAGACACAAACATAGACACAGACACAGACACGGACACAGACACAGACACAGACACAGACAGACTCAAACACACACAGACACAGACACAGACACAGACACAGACACAGACACAGACACAGACACAGACACAGACACAGACACAGACACAGACACAGACACAGACACAGACACAGACACAGACACAGACACAGACACAGACACAAACCCAGACACAGACACAGAGACAGCCACAGAGACAGACACATACACATGCACATACACATACAAATAACAGACACATCACAGCACCACAAGCTGTACGACAGCAGACACAGACTGTGTACAGACACTGTGTCAGACACTGTGCACAGACATGCTGTGGCACAGATCAGCAGACGTGTGGACATGCGATCGCTGTCTGCGTCTGCAGACACGCGACTGACGTCACGACAGTCTGCGTCACAAATATATATAATCATATATATATATTATATATATATATATATATATATATATATATACATATATATATAATATATGCAGACACAGACGCAGACACAGACACAGACACAGACACAGCCACACACACAGACACAGACACAGACACAGACACAGACACGACACAGATACAGCATGTGCACGTGCATGTGCATGTCACATATGTGTGTGTTGTGATGTGCACGTGTGATGTAGTATGTGATGTGTGTACGACACGTATGTGATGTGTGTATGTGCATGTAGTATGCAGTATGTAATGTGTATGATGTGTGTGTATGTGTGCATGTGTATGTCAGACTATGTAGTGTATGTCGACGTGTATGTGTTGTGTGTATGTGACGGATGTTGGTGTGTATTGTGTGTGTGTGTGTGTGTGTGCACGTGTACTCACGTGTACGTGTACGTGTACGCGTACGTGACACAGACACAGACACAGGCACAAACACAGTCACAGACACAGACACATACACAGACACAGACTCAGACTCAGACACATACACAGACACAGACACAGACACAGACAGACACAGACACAGACACAGACAGACACAGACACAGACACAGACACATACTCGGACACGGAAACGGACACGGACACGGACACGGACACAGACTCAGACACAGACACCTACACACACAGGCACAGACACAGACAGACACAGACACGGACACGGACACAGACACAGACACAGACACAGACACAGACACAGACACAGACACAGACACAGACACATATACAGACACAGACACAGCCACAGACACAGACACAGAGACTGAGACAGACACAGACACAGACAGACACACGGACACGGCCACGGGCACGGACACGGACACGGACACGGACACGGACACGGAAACACGGAAACGGACACGGACACGGACACAGACACAGACACAGACAAAGACATAGACTCAGACACAGACAGACACAGGCACAGAGACAGAGACAGACACAGACACATACACAGACAGACACAGACACAGACACAGACACAGACACAGACACAGACACAGACACAGACACAGACAGACACAGACACAGACACAGACACAGACACAGACACAGACACAGGCACAGACAGAGACACAGACACAGACACGGACACAGACACAGACACAGACACAGATACAGACACAGATACTGCATGTGCATGTGAATGTGTATGTATGTGTGTTGTGTGTGTGTGTGTGTGTGTGTGTGTTGTGTGTGTGTGACACAGGTTGTGTGTGGTGTTGTGTTGTGTTGTGTGATGTGTGTGGTGTGTATGTGTATGTGTGTATGTGGAAGTTGTGGGGGGGGTTGTGTTGTATGTGTGTGTGTATGTGTGTGTGTATGTGTGTGTGTGTTGCACAGACACATGTGTGTGTTGTATGTGTATTGTGTAGGTGTTATGTGTATGTGTTGTGTGTGTGTGTAGGACACAGACAGGCAAGACAAGGACAGAGTGTGTGTGTGTGTGTATGTGTGTTGACAGAAACAGGTGTGTATTGTATGTGTATGTATGTGTTGTGTGTGTGTATGTGTAATTGTTGTGTATGTGACACAGACAAGACACAGGATGTAAGAGATGGTGGTGTAGTGTGTTGTGGTTGTGGTTGTGGTGTGTGTGTGTGTGACAGACAGACGAAGACAAGTTGTTGTGAGTGTCACGCCAGAACGACACGTGACGTGTAACGTGTGCGGTCACGTGAGACGTGACACGACAACAGACACAGACACAACACAGACACAGACACAGACAGAACACAGACACAACAGACACAGACACAGACACAGGCAGACACGGACACGGACACGGACACAGGAACGGACACGGACACGGACACCGACTCAGACACAGACACCTACACAGACACAGACACAGACAGACACAGACATGGACACAGGCACAGACACAGACAAAGACACAGACTCAGACACAGACACAGACACAGACTCGGACACAGACACAGACACAGACACAGACACAGATACAGACACAGACACTGCAGACACGACAAGACAAAGGGAGACACAGACAAGAGACAGGGGAAGATGTAGACAGACAAGACACAGACACAGGGTGTAGTGTACGTGTTGGTGACACAGACACGACACACGGCACACGACACAGACACAGACACAGACACAGACACAGACACAGACACAGACACAGACAACACAGACACAGACACACGGAACACAGACACAGACACAGACACAGACACAGACACGACACAGACACAGACACAAACCGGACACGGAAACGGACACGGACACGACACAGACCAGACACAGAACACCAACACACAGACACGACACAGACAGACACAGACACGGACACGGACACGGACACAGACACAGACAACAGACACAGACACAGACACAGACACAGACACAACAGACACAGACACAGACACAGCCACAGAACAGACACAGGACAGAGACACACACAACAACACAGACAGACACAACGACAGGCCACAGACACGGACACGGACACAGGACACGGACCCGGACACTACACAAAACGGACACGGACACGGACACGGACACGGACACGGACACAGACAGACACAGACAAAGACAAGAAGACACAGACACAGACACAGGCACAGAACAGAACAGACACGACAAACAACAACACAGACAGACACAGACACAGACACGACACAGACACAGACACAGACACAGAACAACAGACACAGACACAGACAGAACAGACACGACACAGAACGACACAGACACAGACACGACACAGACAGACACAGACACGACACGGACCCGGACAGACACAGACACGACACAGACACAGACACAGAAAATAACAGACACAGACACAGACACAGACACAGACACGGAACAGAACAGACACAGACACAGACACAGACACCGACAAGGCCAGCCACAGACACAGACACAGACAGACACCGGGCACGGAACGGACAGACACGGGCACGGACACGGACACGGAACAGACACAGACAAAACACAGACCAGACACAGACACAGACACAGAACAGACACAGACACAGACACAGACACAGACACAGACACAGACACAGACACAGACACGACACGACAGACACGACCACCGGAACGACAGACACGACACGACACGACACGACACGACAGACACGACCAGACACAGAAACACAGACACAGACAAGACACAGACACAGACACAGACACGACACAGACAACACAGACACAGACACAGACACCGACAGACACGGAACGGCACGGACACGAACGACACGGACACGGGAAACGGACACGGAAGGCACGACACGGCCGGCACGGAACGGAACAGACACAGACACAGGCACAACACAGCAAAGACACAGACACAACACAGACCGGACACAACACAGACACAGACACAGACACAGAACAGACACAGAACGCACAAAGAAAAGGGGGGACCAGACATATGGGGGGACGGACGGCACGCACAGACCAGCACAGAACCCACAAACACAGCACAGACACAGAACAAACAGACACAGACACGACACGACACGACACAGACACAGACAGACACAGACACAGACAAAAGACACAGACACAGAACGACACGGAAACGGACACGGACACGGACAGGACACAACCAGACACAGACACCACACACAGGCACAGACACGACACAGACAGACACAGACACGGGGAAACACGG
>JARFJB010001973.1:0-37500 GCA_036346205.1 Vesta saturnalis
TTATAAACTTTAAACGCTTGTATCTGGGTAACTATTGCGAATCAGACCTATGTTTATGGGACTTTTTTACTTAAATTGACCCAAGGAACATACCATTTCAGTTTGTACAGTTCCTCACCGGACACCCTGTATATGGCATATGGTTATAACAATTATACTAACAAGAACCCTGATAAACATCATTTTGTCGATAAGTAAATATTTAACCAAAAATTTAGTGTTGTTAATCTGCAATTTAAAATCAAACGCTAAACATCTTGCTAAAATTGTTGACTGTAAAGCCCTCCTTAGTAACCATCGATTGCGCCCTTAGCAAACACATTGACGTAGTAGGGAGAGTCGTCTGGAATCGGACGCAGGCAGTATCGGACAGTGTTGTAGTCGTCTTCATTTAGACGTATAAAGTTGAACCTTCGCCATGTTGACTGGAAGTGCATTCTTTTTTGTTGAGATACCCTGCATAGAACTAAGTTTGCGGAGTGACAGAGTACTACAAAGTAAGTATATTAAATATTATTATAATCAACAAGTAACTTAGATAGTAGTTTCATATAGGCCTTGCAGTGCTAATAAGGGAACGTTTCAGGATGAAGAAACAGAACAAATTCTTTACAATCATGTCAAAATCCTCGATAATCAGCTCATGCCTCTCAGCAGAGCTGAGTTCTTAAAGGTGGTGTACCAACTAGCAGAAAAATGAAATTGAAACATGGGTTCAATAAAGAAAAGCTTACAAAAGCTGCTGGCTTTAATAAAGCGCAGGTGACCAGGTTACTTGATCATCTCATATTAATTCAGAGTCATAACTTTAGTCATGGAACATATTTAATGCTGCTGAGATAGGTGCCTCAGTTGTCCACAACAATAAACTCAATGTAATGTCAGTTAAAGGGAAAAAAAAAACAAGTGAGAAAATTAACGTCTGCTGAAAGGCGCAGAAATGTCACAATCCTTTTGTGTAATAATACCACAGGTGATAAATTTATTCAAACCGCTTTTTGTTTATCCTCGTGTACGAATCGACGAAGAGCTAAAAAGATGCGCCAATGGGAAGCATTTTGGCCAAAAGAGTGCTTCATTTACAGCCGAGGGGTTTCTTAAATGGATGAAATTGTTTGTTAAACGAGTCAACCCTAGCGAAAAAAACCCTGTCTTACTAATATTGGATGGACACTCGAGCCACAAGGACCTTAATGTTATTACTTTTGGTAAGCAAAACCATATTCACATGCTTAGTTTACCCCTCATACCTCGCACTAATTACAGTCCTTGGATAGGGCGTGATGAAGCCATTCAAAAACACCTACAATGAGGCATGTGCATTGTGAATGAAAAATGTCCTAACCTAAAAATCTCTCTGAAAGGCATAGCTGGCCTGGTAACGTGGCATTTATAAGAATCCGCAGAATGGAGTCTGCACAATCAGGTTTCACGTGCACGGGAATTTATCCTTTGATCGAAACGTTTTCACATATTTAGACTTGTTTGCCGTACTCATCAACGATAATCTCTTGTAACAGAAGAAATTCTGACGCCTCAAACACATGTCTCAGCTGGTGAAAATATGTTACTGGAACACGGCCAAGCACATCCAATGTTAAGTTTAAATCACGTGAAAGTCGTGGTGAAAAAAGTGAAATCTTAACATCGTCTCCTTATAAGAACCAATTAATAGAGAAGGAACGAATTAAAAAGAGCATTGATTTGATCGAAGAGAAGAAAAAACTTAAGGAATCCAAACAAAAGTCGCAAAATGTGAAGGAAAATGCTAAGGGTAAGAGCAAACTAAATGAATACAAAGAGAATGCAGCAAAAAAACAGAAATGTCAAGGAATCAAGAAATTTAAAGAGAAAGTTCGAGGGAAAGGAAAATGTAATGTTGTGTGTGCAAAGGGTGGGCCCATGAGCAATATGCCAATTTCGAGAACGATAAGTTTTACTATTGTGATATGTGCAAGGAAGCAGATAGAAAGAGTTAATTAAATTACCATTAAGCACTATTCTTCTTTTGTAGTAATAAAAATTAGTTATTTTGTTATTTGTGTTTAATTTTTATATTAAAATTATTTTTTTATTATTTATGTGTGTTCGATACCACCCAGCACTTCTTGAAAATTGTAAATTACAAGAACATTTTTTTGTGTGCATTAATATCTAAAAGCAAATAATAATTCAATACACTCTTTATTGTGTACCTATGTTACATATTAAAGAGTTGTTTTATGGCTTTCCCTGTCCATTTCAGGTAAACCCAATTTTGTTTTTGAAAGAAAAGCTAATGTATCGATACCGGACGACTTTGCCCTATTAATATACCATTTTTCCTAATTAAAAATTCCTTATTATATAATGACTGAGAGAGAATAAAAGTTCCTTCGCAAAAACTGTATTATCTATGGAACCTATGGTTCGATTCAAAAAAATTAAACTATTTTATGAAGAGTATCTATTTCTAACCAATTACAGGCGATACTATTTTAGTTGCATCGATTATCACAAGATTCTTTGATTTAGCCTGGTATCCCTTTCATCATAAATTTAATTGTGTCTTATGAAACGTTCCCGGTTGCAGCGTTTCTACTAATTGTGAAACCCACAATTTGGCTTCTTTTTTTGTTGTCTTCAATTCCCTTTTCACTAAAGCTCAATATCTCTCGATGGGCCTTAGTTCAGGGCAATTCAGTGGGTTAGAACGACCTTGTGGCGCCTTAAAAAGAGCAATCATCTATCTCTTTTTCAAACATTCTCTGATGAAGATATCGGAGTTTATTGACCCAGAAGTCACAAAAGATTTGTTTCTTTCTTCGCAACTCCCAATAGCTTGCCATACAATTCCAACTTTTGACTTCTTCTTAACCCTGAATTCTTTGCTGACGTTTCCTTGCTTACGAGCAACATAAAATTCCTAGATATTCAACAGACCAAAACTGCAACTTTTTTTTTTTTTGGAAAAATTGTTTTATGCTTTTCCTGCTCGCTTTTTGCCTCAACGTTTTTTTCAGCATTTCAGTCCAGAATCATTTGTACTGTATAGGTTTTTGAACTCCATTTTATTATTAATTCGGCGTACTCACATCTCCGAATAACCCTCCTTCTTGGCGCATTTCAGGTTAGAGGTGTTCGGGTTCTTCTCCTGTGCAGAGCCAACTTTCTTCGCCTTTTTTGGCTATGAAGTCCATCCAGTTCCAGGCCTTCTAAAAAAACTGATGTCTTCTTTGGAACGTTTGATTACACTCGACACAGTTTTAGAACAACTTTCACCTCCTTCGCGATTATTTTGAAAGTCTATTGAGGATTTTCACAGAATTTTTTCAAAATCAATTTACGAACTTTCGTTTGAACTGTCATTTTTGAAACTCAATTTAACGTGCATTTTTTATTATTTCTAGAAGGTGCTACGTATTAACAAAGTAGTTTCCAGGAAATACATTTGTAAGTTAATAGTTGAGTAATAATATTTGTACCCGCCACTAGTTAGAAGATCGAATTCAATAGGAGACGTATGGCTTCAACTGCTTTAAGATGAAGAATGATTTTTTTGTTTTCTGTTCCCCAATTTCATTTATTTACTGTACTAACTAAACCCATATAAGCCGTGGATAATAAAGTAACCACATAAAATAACTACGCCAAGTCTATAAACATTTTTAAAGGAGGGACGAAACATGTGTTATAAGGTATTATTAGAAACCAATTAGTTAGTGTTTGGGAAAAGGAATGAAGCATTCTAAATATAATGCAAATTTACGTTCTCTGCATAATATAGATGATGTTACAGCCTTTCCCCTAGTGCCACAACGAGCACAATGCTTCAATGACCCTTTAGTTAGAAGATGTGCTCCAACAATCAATATTCATATAGAATTATTATAGCTCCTACAGAACTCCCGGTACGTTTTTTTCATTTTATTGGAAGTTATGGAAATTTTTGGCCTTGATCGTTCCTCAAAGATTGGTCCGTTAGCAATTCATCAGCGTAAATTTCTAAACAAAAGATGAAACAAATGTTTTTCCCAGACTTCTGCATATTTACTTTATAACAAACATTACTGTCCACTATTACAGCAGGTAATAAAATATTCTTACCCACTACCGTCGACTTTTTCAAGTATTATAATACGACAAATACGGGTGGAATTTATCGAGTTCACCCATATTCTTCTTATAGTTACTGATAGGTGATGGACACTCTTCTTGTAACAGTAGTTGATTTGTTTGCCCCTACCTTGTGAGTCGACTAGTACCCCAATTGAGTTCACAAAATTATTATTCAAATGGAAAATAAGAGGTTTCACTTTGGAAAGTTTATCGAACATTTTATCTCCTTTTCTGTCATATTTGTGTTGTGATTCAGATGGCCAATATAAGTATTTTAAAAAATCATTTTGAGTTGTAATGTTGGCTATTCGGTCAACACGAAAATTGATGTTAGCAGACCAATAAACTTTCATTGCAGGTAGTTCATAACGAAATGCAGGTTCTGGACAAAGGCTTGAACTATGCGATAACACCGAGGTATATTCCGAAAGTAGATTTAATAACCGCAGTCGAAGAAACAGCTATAACATTAGATCCTGAAGAAGCCAAAGAATACAGAAGTAAGCTTAAATCGGTCCTAGATTCATCTAGGCGAACTAAACCTAACCTCTCTCACCTAGAAAGGAGAGCGGTCATTTCCCTTAAGAATGACCCAAAGATCAAAATTCTCCCGGCAGATAAAGGAAACCCGATTGTGGTAAAGGATATGGACACTTACAACAGTAAGATCCACGAACTACTAAACGGGGGCGAGTGCAAACAAATACAAAAAGACCCCACACCATCAATCGAAAGGCGGATATACCTGACGCTGGCAAAACATAAGGGGGAGTTCACCGGTTACCAGAGAACTAGACTTACCCCACACTACAGCAAACCTCCGCATCTGTACAGCCTACCAAAGATTCACATGGAAGGAGTTCCGCTGAGACCAATTGTGAGCTCCAGAAATTTAGCTTGTCACTCATTAGCACACTATCTGCTAGGTATCATCACACCCTTATCGGGAAAAACCGAGTCTATGGTCAAGAACACGCAGCACTTCGTGGCAATCATCAGAAACTTCCAACCAAACCACGAAGAAATATTGGTAAGCTTTGACATTGTGGGTCTATTCACAAATATACCTACCGATAAGGCACTAACTATATAAGGGACAAGCTGGAACAGGATGAAACGTTAGACGAACGCACGGAACTCTCGGTAAACACAATAATGGAACTTCTGACAATATGAACTAGAACTACATATTTCCAGGTAGAAGACAAATTCTACAAGAGTTTGGGATGGCGATGGGTTCTCCACTTATCACCCATAGTGAGCAATATATATATATATATATATATATATATATATATATATATATATATATATATATATATATATATATATATATATATATGGAAGACTTTGAGGACCAAGCGATATCCGAATTCACAGAGAAACGAAGGATGTGGCTTAGATACGTGGACGATACCTTCGTAGTTTGGCAAGACGGCAAGCATAAGCTAGATAAATTCCTAGACCATCTAAATAGACGCGCACCCTCCATAAATTTCACAATGGAATTGGAGTCGGAACAAAAACTGCCATTCCTGGATGTACTTGTACACAGACATGACTACACTTTCACGACAAGTGTATACAGGAAACCTACCCAGACGCGGAGGTACCTACACTACAACTCCAATCACCACAAAAACGTGAAGTTAGGCGTTACAAAATGCTGGTACTATAGAGCAAAAACAATATGCTGAAAACAGGAGGACCTGAACAAAAAAAAGAAAATATCGCTAGAACACAAAGAAAAGGACTACCCCGATCTAACACCTAACCTAAACAGGGAAAGGGTAACCGAAAAAGAAGAACCTAAATATACAGCGATAATACCACATATACAAAGTACCTCAGACAAAATACGAAGGATAGGCAGCAAATACAAGATACGCACTGCCTTCAAATCGACCAGAACGCTCAGGGGAATACTCACCAAAACCATACCATACAATGAAGATCAGAATTCCAAGAATTTTGTAAACAACCTACCATGCGAATGCGGCAGAGCTTATATAGGAGAGAGCAGTAGACCACTCAAAGTGAGAACGCAGGAACATAAGAACAACGTCTGCAAAAGCGAAACAGAAAGATCAAGAATCGCCGAACATGTCTGGAACGAAGACCACCGCGTCCAATGGGATAACATACAGATAGTGGCAAAAGACGAGAACACAACTCGTCGAAAACTCAAAGAAACCACATACATCACACTAGAAGAAAATCCAATAAGCCAAGCTGGTGTAGAAATGAAACCCATATGGATTCCAATAATGCGCGAAGAGCTTAAGCGCAATACACCTGCGCAATAAGTTACGGCGCAACCACGAAAAAGTTATAGTATATATATATATATATATATATATGTTCTAAAAAATATATATTGGATTACTCACCGGCTCAGCGGTAAAGGTGTCAGACTAGTAAGTGAAAGGTACCACGTTCGAGTCTGAGAGTAGTCAAGTGCTTGGGAAAAAATTATATATAACATATGAATTCAACTCAAGTGCGAAAACAGTCCTTCTCAGGACTAAACCTGATGACGGAAGCAGAGTCCGCTTCCGAAACGTCGCGCTCCAAAAGCAAAAACTGTGGAAATAGGCCGATCAACTCCACTAATAGGAAACCACAGTTATAAAAACACTTATAATACAGAATCAGTTCATAACAACCCATTACTATTAGAATACCAATAAATCCTTGTAACTCGCTAAGTGTGAGATTCAATTCGGTACCACAAATTTGTCGACAATATTTATTAGATTCATTTACAATATACCGTAAAAGGGGTCATCGAAAAATAATTTAGTGGACTTTCCAATTCTTCGGTCAATGTTGGCCCAAATGGCCCATCAATCTGCGAATTCTTGTAATGAATAGTTGAGTAAGAAGTTTTTGAGAAGTTATATTGAAGAGATTGAGGTTCACATTCAAATATCATCGCAGTATCGTCTAAAGATTCCGCATCTTCATTATCTGGTGAGACATCTGGGAAACTGAGTCTTTGTCTAGCATTAGTTTGGATCAGCTATAGAATCGTTACTATCAAAATCACTATTTTCATATTCCTCGTAATAGGAACTCTCAGATTTAGTCCTTAGGCTTCTAGGTACTAAACATTTTAGTGCCTGTTGATCATTTAAGGCAAGAGAAGTGTAAACTGAAGAATATCTTGTGTAACTTTAATTCCTGTATCAGCCTTCAGTAGGCATGCTTGAAGTATTATACCATCATCGTCAGCATCACTATCACCATCATAATCAGAATTACCGCTTGCTCATCCGTGATACTGTCCACCAAGTCAAAAGCATCGACAGAACCCAAACTTTTTGGTTTTATTAAATTCGTGGAAAATGTAAAAATGCACATATTATGTTACGTAAAAATTTTTTATTGTTTTTCAAAATATTCTCCCTTAAGATCTATACATTTTTGTATTCCACAAGTACTTTAGAAGCTTCAACTGCCCCTTCAGGTGATGAAAAACGCTTACCACGCATTTTAATTTTGATGTTTTTGAACAAAAATGTCATTGGGACACAGATCTGGCGAATATAGGCAATGAGTCATTATTTGATATTTTGACTAGCCAAACATTCTGTAGTTTCTCGTGCAGTATGCGCACTTGCATTGTCATGATGCAGAATGATTCGCTTATTTATAATGTTTATAAAAATATCCATTTTTTCACAAACTTACTACTTTTAAAATTCTACTGAAATGAGACTGCTCTGTTTATAATCAAACTATCAGTTTATTTATGATAATCGCAGAACCTTAGCATTGCAAGGAGTACTTCATTCCACGAACTTCAGCAGTGATCCTCCTAAAAGCCGAGGAACACATCATTGAACTGTAATAAAAAACACAAAATAACATTTATTCCATGCCGAACTTCACCATCAATATTTCTTAGCCAAAAGCAAAAGAAAATACAATTTATAATTATCTCATCTGCACGTAAAATGCATTCGTTACAGCGCAAATGAAACCATCATTTACCTTTTGGTGGCTTAGGAAGAATTTTTTTTTAATAATAGTGGACCTTTATCCATCTTAGGAAGATGGATAGAGGGACATTGAATTGTCAAGAGATGCATATGAATAGCAACCTTAAATTTCTTCATATTATAAGTGAGAAGAAAACAGGAACTATGGAGATCATTCCACAGTTTAGAAGCCGTGTAGAGGAATCTAGATTGCGCCCGTTTGGTACGACAAGTGGAGATTTGTACTGCATACTGATGATGTGAATGAGCGAACCGACTATTCCTAGCAAAAGTAGCCCGAGATGGTATCAAAGAATGTAATACACCAGCTCAATAGCCATGGTAATACCGATAATACAAAGGAAGAACTGAAACGTTTCATCTATGCTCAAGAAACTGTATGGCAGAAGGTAAGGACGGGTCATTTATAAGCCTAATCGCTCTCGTTTGAATACGATCTACGCACCAACCCAGAGTTGTCGGGAGGTAAAGTACTGCTTAGATCTGTACAAAAAGCTAGATAGATTTGAAGATCCAGTTATTCCCAACAGAGTAATAGAGTCCGAACACTTAAGATCTGAACCATTCATACTTACAACAGGAAATGATCGATATTTTTTGGCGGACACAAGGCAATACTGAGTTTCGTTAGCATTAAATTTAACTAGAATATTGCTTCCCCATTCGAGAATACATTGAACGTCTTTGCTGATTAAATTTTCCATTTCAGCTTTAATGTCTTGAGACGTAGAAGGTAGATTGCCATTATGAGTTGACTGAAATGAACTACATTGAAGAGTGCTGTCGTCAGCAAAACAATGAATCGGATTAGTTATTGAAAAAATAAGGTTGTACAGCAGAAAAAGTGTAGGCGCAATAACTGATCCCTGTGGGGCGCCCGCGTTAATGTCAACTTCTCTTGAAAAACGGCCATCAACATGTATTCGTCTTTTATGACCTATACCATTCTGGTTTTGAGAATGTATGACCATGAGGATGACTTCAGATACTGAAATAGCAATGTCCGAAGAAGAGGACGACTTGGAAAGGTTGCAAAGTAGTTTCGTAAATTATTCCATCTAACTGACTTAAAACACCGCACGGTTCTAGTAGTGTTGCGAACAACAGCGGAATTAGGGCCAGGAGAAATTATTTCTATTAGACAATGGTCAAATAGATCTAGAGGGGAACGAACGAAATTGTTACAAACAAGTGGTTTTGATTTAAAAGATGTGGTATGGCTAGGGTTATCAGGGATTACTGTGGGTTCGGAAATCATTTTTGTGAGACCACGCAATATGCAATGTTTCTGCACTATGACCAGCTGGAGTTGTGAACATTGAAATCTCCTACAATTTAGATATTGCAAGATGAAAGCTGAGACAGAAGATAGTCAATTTTCAAATTAAGGCAACCGAAGAAGTCTTGAAAGTGATTGTCATTAGGAGACCTATAAATGAAACAGTAAAATTTCAGCATAATGTTTAAACCAATTCACGCCGAAATCTTTATTTTCCAAGGAAAAAATCCTCTTGCATGCAATGCTGTCCTTGATATGGGCATATACGCCTCCTTTACATCGAAAGTTAGAGTGAAGGTTATATTGGGGATATTGCAAGTCGGGAGCATCGGAGCTTTCAGAGGAGACTTGTGTTTCAGATAGAAATAAAATGTCAGGTTGTAATTGATCAAGATTTGGTGAACAGCATTAAGATAAGACTTGACATCGCAGAAGTTGCAATAGTAGCTCAGAAAGTTAGAACTTTCGATGACCGAGGTCGCTTGGGCCCTGCCCTCTCGGACATCCGAATGGGGCAGGATTTTATGTCCGGCATTTATTACCTTAGAAACAACTGCCATCTTTTTTGTAACTTTTAATTTTGGACTTTCAATCCGATAGGAAGACAGCGATGGCGAGAAGGAAGAATAAGGATGAGAATAAATTAAGGATGAAGAAATGGTAGACAGCCCTTACCGAGCTGAGAAAATCGGAGACCCAATATTGAGGAGCCCATGGTAAGGGTGGTGGTACCTCCCCGGCTGGCATGGGGTATACAGAATGAAAGAATCTTCTTACTTTCGAAAATGTATCACACCAAAACTTACTAGAACTTAAAATGAACAAAGATATTAAGTCACTTATATTAAGTCTAAACTGCTCAATTATTGTAAAAATAGAGACGATGCACCTGATATACGTAATGTTGATTGTTGTTCTTCTCTACTAAAATAATTTTTCAAAACAATACATTCCTGTCTAGGGAAATTTGCAGTCTCTTCAGAGCATTGTAGTTAGTCAGATGATCACTTTTGTCCAATAAATATTTATTAGAGTCATGTGACTAGTAAGGTAGGTAATCACTGCGCATTTACGCAAAGATTCAATATTCCTTGTTTCCATTAAATAATATGAGGGATTTCCTTAGTAACGTGATTACTATGGTATAGGGTTAAATCATATCTATTTTATTCCTATATCATAGGGCTTCACGCCCACGGTCACAAGTTACTTCAAAATACGGTTCCTTTCAAGTTTGTGTTTGAGAACGGGAAGTTTTATACACAAAGGGAACTTTAATGGAAATGATTAGGTTTTTTTGGTATATTCTTTTAAATTCTCCACATTATTAATTAAATTCGTTATATCGTCACCATGACGCAATATGCTTTTCAATTCAACACGTGTGGCGATATTTCCTTACAATTGGTAACGTTGCTATTCCTAGTAGAAGAAGCCCCATAGAATCTGAGAGCGCACTCGTCGAACGCGTTCTCCCACTTCCATATACATTGGAGGGCTATTTAAATAGCTTTATTCTTTAATCTTTATAAATATGTTAATATAATCTTAGATTAACAGTTCTGTTATCACTTATTTTTAATTTATATATTGATTAGTGTATTTACATTAATAATAAGTGAATAAACTCCCATAAAACTTTATGTTTTACTTGTGCTTTATTTGATTTTTATTGACCTCTAAACTTACAAAGTTAACCTTGAAGCATTTTATGTATCACCTTCGTTTTGTTGCCAAATATTTTTAAGTATCTACAAATCCATTGCAATTTGCACTCTTCATTTACAATTAACGCAAACGCCCGGCTAGAGGACACCAATAGTATATATAAGTGACACTTTTGCAATATTAGTGTTAATAATAAACATGTCTCTGAAACCAATTAGAATCATCAGCTACAAAAATGCACTTAACATCTATGCCAAACGGCAAAGGTTAGTGAATAAAGTGTTAATAAATAAAATCAATATTTTTCATTTTCAAGTTCATGGTGGTCTCACGTAACTATGGGTCCACCAGATGCAATTTTGGGGGTTACCGAAGCATATAAGAAAGATACAAACCCTAAGAAAATTAATTTGGGTGTTGGTGCATATCGAGATGATAATGGCAAACCATATGTATTACCTTCCATTTTACAAGCAGAAGAAAAATTACGAGCCAAAAACTTAGATAAAGAATATTTACCAATTTCTGGCCAACCAGATTTTTGTAAACTTAGTATTCAGTTAGCATTAGGCGATGATTCTGAACATGTAGCAAATGGATTAAATGCAACTACACAGGGTATATCAGGAACAGGTTCTTTACGGATAGGTGCTGCATTCTTAAGTTCCTTCTTCCCTGGTGTGAAAACCATTTATTTACCAACACCATCTTGGGGTAATCATACTCCAATTTTTAAACATTCGGGTTTAGATGTTAAAAGTTATACTTTCTTTGATCCTAAAACATGGATTTGATTTTCAAGGAGCATTAAATGATATAAGTGTAAGTATACAGTGGTTTCACTTAATTTTTAAATTTATGTTACATAAGTTTTTCGTTGTATTCTATGCTTGGTCTAGTATGTTATTGTAACATTAAATATTAGACCAAAACTATTACTAAAATGCTATAAAATAAGATAGGATGTGTAAATAATTATGGAGACATATCCTACATTTTATTTTCACTCAAAGTTTATGTAACACTTGGCAGTTTTATTAGATTGTGCTTTTAATTAGGTCGGTTACTTCAATTTATTTACTTAGTTGCATTGAGTCACTTATAATAAGAAATAGTAAAAAAATGTTGTTTTATAACTTGATGATAATACAGTGGTGACACTAACAAAAATATGTAATTTGATACTCCATTGATGGTTCAGTTTCTTGTTTAAGACATACCCTTAGATAGATATCAAAAGCAACATTTAGGAGAAATTTTTCTTTTTCACAGCATTCTGCAATATAAAATTTGTGTAATCAATTTCCATTGGTTTCTTCGGAAGATTAGACTGGTTAGGTTAGGTTTGTGCTCTCCATATGCTAATAACTAGTGATGGGACCTCGTGGAAGAAAAATAATCTCTCATTTGATTGTACGAATATCTCAAGAATTTCGAGTTGTTATGTGAAAATCATTCAAAAGGTTTGTTGATCAAAATTAGCACTCACTCCGTTGCGACACTCATTATCAGATTCATTCGTTCTTCTTTCCTCTCGCTTCCAGGCTTCAGTGATCAGATCGTATTATTACTACACTGGGAGTTGGGAACGCCACATTTGGGTTACTTATAAACCTATTGCATGTTTTGTAGCCTGACATACGGGTCACTTTTTTGCTTGCACCATGTTTAGTTTTGAAAAATCAAAGGGGGCATTTCCATTCATTTAAATTAAATCATTCGACATCAACAAACAGTAAAAATAATTCTTATTCAAGCTTTAATGTTTGAAAGGATACGTAGCACAATTTTAAATACAACAAATTCTTAAATTAGATGTCGGGCTCTGTATACAAAATAAAACGAAAAAAATGTTTCTTGCACAGCTTACATTCCACACTGGACTGATCCGTTGATTTTATAAAAAAAACTCAAACTATAGATTTTTTTATTACTAACACTCCAACACATTTTTTATTTTCGAAATCGACTGGTTTCATGATTGATTTGACTTCAGTGAAACTATACTTAAACTTAACGCAAATGAAAAGGGAAAGATAAGGAAGAAAAAAAATTACAACCACCTTCACAAGACTGTTTTATTAGGATATAATAATAATAATATTTATGTATGGCTTTACCGCCGGCGACTCCTTTGGCGGTAGCCAAACGTGCAATGGGGTAAGCTATTAGGTTATCCCAGATTGTAATACATCTGTGGTGATTGCCGATTGTACTGAGCCGACTTGGCAGTGTGAGACTGAAAAACTCGTGTTCTCCTGATTAACGAGACATTGGCCTAAGTGACGTCATGTTTCGAAATGAAATCATTCGAATGTAAATTTCACTCTAGAGGTGAAGTTTCGATTGCTATAATCATTCAATTGTTCCCAACACTACTAATAACCCTGATAAGTGATGCAAAAAATCTGATTTTTTATATATTCAGTTTATTAATCTAAAGTAGAAATTGAAAATTTAAATTTATTAAAGTATATAATCCGCACGGTATGTTATAGTATAAAACCAGTCTTGAAGCACAAATTCAAGTTTAAAAAAACGATTTTGTAAATAATGAGTTCTGCAAGGTCTTATGAAACACGTTTTTCTATTCTTTGTAATTTGCCCTTTTTTAAACAAAAATTTTTACTTTAGTTGATTTAGGGATTTTTGTGGCCGTTGGTAATGTCTTAATTTTAAAAGTGAAAATTAGATCTAGTCGCCTTTTGTTTTAGCCAAATTCTGTCACAAAACACGAAAATGGAAGATAATCAAGATAATCTTGCATGTACGCCCCCTGAAATACGTGAAATTGCCAAAGGTACGGTCACTAATTTGCTCACATCAAAGTTTCTCACTAGACACATTTTGTAAATGCATGACAATTCCGGATCAAGCTTTGCCAACGTAAAAATTGCCGTAAAATGTTCTGTGAATTAATGGCTATAACGAATCGGAGGACGGAGATGATGACGTCGTGTTTCTTAATATGTCTATTGGAGTATCAAAATGAAAGCAAATTACAAAACATATTTGTGTAATTTCGTAATGTTACTTTAAAATACATTGTTTGTTGCAAAATGCTTTAAAAATACATTTATTACTTTTTTTATTGTTTATGGTGAAGTGTTTATTTGAAGATTACAATATTACGATAAACATGTTTGTGTAACTTTTGTAATGTATTTTTTTTAATTTTGCTGCAAATTGTTTTAAAAGTACACTTATTACATATGAGTATGATGCAATTTTGATTAACAACTATTGTCAAAATTTTGAGAAGGTCACAAATGAACTTATGAACACGAGGTGATATTTGCAAATTAGGCTTTTCCAGTTACTTCATCAGCTAAAATCACAATTTCCGGCCAAACAGCTGATGTTTATTTAATAAAACTCGTTTTTGAAAGTGTGTTCTGTTGAATAGAGTTAAGCTTGTGTGAATTAAACAATTGTGTGGTGAAGTTTCGTTTTTGTATGCTGTATTGAACGTCTAAAGCTTTATTAAATAATCAATTTTAAGCAAATAAGTATAAATCTATGACTTATCACACAAGGGCCTCATCTTTATTAGAAATTTAATAATGGTAATTGAGGTCTTGCAACCAAATGTTTTAAAAAACGTTACTCAGACTGAACTTAAATTTTTCTTAGTACAAATTGTGAAAGTAAATCCACGTCCTTTATTTGTAATCAGATTTTATCTAAAAAGGAAGTATTTGTCACTTTCTCAAAAGAACGAGTTTAAAAGTGAAAAATAGTAATGAATTATTAATTCAATAAATTAAGAAAAAATTAACCCAGAACTGGTTTAAGTTACTTTAAATGACAGCATAATAAACTTGATGTGTAACACAGCACAAATTCTTGTCATAGTTTAACCTTTAATTTCACCCATTCCACAGAAAATTGTTCACAGATTGTCACCGACCACAAGCACGTCCATCATAATTCAAGATTTTTGAAATTACAATGAATAATTTTATCGCTTTGTCCCTTAAAATATTTTTTTGACAAACCGTTCATTTAAACGCATACAAACCGTTGCCCCCGATCAGCTGTTTGGCATGCGCTTCTGACGTTACGAGGAAAAGCACAATTGGGGTAGGTTATTCGCTATTGTAGTGAATAACCACGTTTATCACTAATTTATAAGGCTTGATTCTGTTTTTTGAGAAAATTTTTTATTTTTAAAATAGTGCCCAAAGTGTAGTTTCCCATATTATTTGGGACTTTGAAATCAAAGACATTTTCACGACTAAATTTGTAAGGAGGAAAGGTTTTTCCTCATTTGATGTCCATTTGAGATGTGCTATGCAAACGACTCCTACTACTACTACTAAATGGTTCATGAAGCGAGGATTACCTTTAAATGAAGATAAATCGCAAACGATGCTAGTTTCGTTAAAGAGAAACAATTTATACGATAACCCAGTACCTGATAAAATTCTGGGAGTCAATATTGATAAAAAGTTGCTTGGAATACGCATTGTAACAATCTAGCCTTAAAATGGCAAAATATATTTACACACTAAAACATTATCCTATTTAGCTTCCTGTGTTCTGAAAACTACCTATTGCGCATTACGTCATTCTGTTATGACTTACAGCATCTGGGTAGTCAATGGATAAAAAAATTTCTATTTACAACATAGAATGATAAGTGTAATAGCCTGTGCACCTTATAGACGAGATTTTATTATTTCTTTTATTCTTTTACTTTTATAGGCGAAGTTTAGTTAAAACACTATACACTCACAAAACGTCCATACTCGAACTGGGATTCAAATCCGGGACCCTGGTATCCGCAGTCAGTTAAATAATCCACCGGTCCACCCGGCCAACACTGGTCTAATCGGCCGGATTCTAGAGATT
Source organism: Vesta saturnalis (assembly GCA_036346205.1). Lineage (NCBI taxonomy): Eukaryota > Metazoa > Arthropoda > Insecta > Coleoptera > Lampyridae > Vesta > Vesta saturnalis. Next base: position 15,904 of record JARFJB010001973.1, read on the forward strand.
TTTCTAACGGCTAGGAATCTTCACTTCATCTTCAATTTATGTATTTGAAGCAATAAAATTTGTGAAAGAAAATAAATATGATTTCAGGATGTTCATCGGCATCGTCGTCGTCCTCAGCATCGTCTTCGTCATCGTCTACGTCGTTGTTTTGTCATCGTCTTTGATATTGTCTTTGTCATTGTTTTCCCCATCGTCTTCTTCGTCATCGTCCTTGCCCCGTCGTTGTCCTAGTCCTCGTCGTCTTGTTTTCGTACGTCTGGTCTTCGTCTTCACCCTGGATTAACTTGACTAATTGTCAAAAAAGTTTGGTCCTTGTTGGTAATCAATGGTTAGCTTGCTTAAAAGGTGCGAGTGTATGCGAGTATGCGCGAGGGCATCTAAGCGCGCTTGTGTGTGGGCGCTCGCGCGATTGTGTGTATGTGTGTGCGCACAGCTGTGTGTTTGTGTGAGCGCTTTCACTTATGTGCGTGCGCGCGCGCGTGTGTGCATACGAATGCGCATGTGCGTGCGTGCGTGTGAATGAGTTGGTGGATCAGTAGATGGGTTGAAAAGGTGGGTGGGAGGGTGCGCACGCGTGCTTGCCTGTGTATATGTCAACAACATGTATATCAGAATTTTGAAAATTTGTTTGCATGTGTACAGAGAGGAGAACATTAAGTTACATTAAATACCTTCGATTTTCCGTATAAAATTTTTGCCTATTAATTTGAGTGAAACGTAAATATTTCGATAAGGTATAAAATTTAAAGAAAATATGTCTTTTCCCTAATTATTTTTCAATGTTATCAACTTCTTCAAGAAGCTCTTGTAACGCCTCTTTGATTTACAATAATTAAATTAAAAGGGTTTAATTTAATTTATCTCGGTCTAGCTCAAATCGGGTCTTGTCTTAACAAGACGGGGGCGGTTCCTATCTTGGTGCTTAACACTGTACACTTTGAATAATACAACAAAACTATTTTACACGTATATTATCTATTTGTTTACAAAACTAAAGAATCTAACCTAAATGAAGTAAATTAACAACAACAAAACAAATCTTATTTGGTGTTACCCGGGATGTCCTGGTAGGCAGCGCCCGTTTGGCTGGTCCCCGTGGACGGTAGTGGTAATTACTGGATCCTGAGCCGTTTCTGTGGAAATATAAATTATTTTGGTTCAATTGCTGGTGTGTTATGACCCAAAAATCCTACTAATGGCGATTTAATTTGGTTTATTACGACCGTTCAGGCCTGCCCTGTACACGGTAGCCTGGTATTTGTCAGGTGGCGCTGTGTAAAATTCTATGTAGGAGATAAGCCGGGGGCAACGATCGCGTTGGTGTCTTTAAGCAGGTCAAAGAGAAAATCAATAATTTAAAGTAACTTTGGTGCGCATGACTATTCTTATACGTGATTTGGCTTTCAGACTGACTGGATATGAGCTCAGTACTTGGAATGCTTTACACAGGACAGATTAATATTTACATGTTTTAAAATGCAAATTGTACGTACGCGTTTAATTATCTACCCTAACTAAACAGGCTGATCTCAGGATTTCATAATGAAATGAATCTCTAACATTTAATTATGCGCGGAAATAAACGTATTAATTCTTTATTATTAGAAAAACGTCTGTTTTTGTTAAACGCGTATACTTATCGTATGAGCGAAACTCTAACAAATACAGGGAAGACGGAGTTTATCACGATCTTTTACGTTAGTTATTATTAAAGATTGCTTCTTTATTAATTGTTATAAACGAATTAATCGGAGGCGAGTTTACACGACCTCTTAGGACTGCGTGTACTAAATTGAACAATTCTGAGAATTGTTTCCGACGGATGCAGGTGTTTCACGTAAGTGATTTATATGCGATTGCGAGACGCAGGAGTACGTTTAATGTAATTTATTACGTAGACGCACCACGGGTTCGTCTTTATATATCTGGAGGATCACGCGGGTGATCTCTACGAATGCGGCTTCTGGTATTGAGATTACCTCTAGGTCAAGGCGTCGCTTGTTTGTGTTGCTAATTTTCCTCGGGATCTGGTCGGTGTAATGTATGTGTAATATCTGGTTAATGTAGAGCCCTTTATAAGATTCTGGGTCCAGCCCGTCGACTGCTGTACAAAGGGATCTCCTGGGGGAGCGGTAGAATTTGAGCGAGTACCCTTCTTGCCGCTGGAGTAAATGGAAGATGCCTTCAGGGCGTTAGCCCGAAGTAGCAACGTCCTGGTTTGTGTGTATGTGTGCCGAAGGCAACTTCAGGCTATACAGCCCGTCATATACTTCTAGTGTGTGTATGAGTGCAGAAGGTAACTTCAGGCTATACAGCCCGGCGTATACTTCTAGAGTGAGTACTGGAACGATTAGATAACTTCCGGGCTCTGCAGCCCGTCGTTTCTCTAGGTGTCTGGTGTAATGTTTAAGAAAAGTGGTGCAATAAAACTTACGTGCTGTTAACCTTAGCGTATCTCAACCAGCAGTTTGATTGTATAATGCTGATTTACTGGTGACGGCGGCGAAGTAACGCAACTAAAGATGCACGATAGTTCAGGATAAACGGATGCGGCAATCGGCAGGTCGGAGACGTACACAACGAAACTACGGCAGGCGCGCGGTCTGGATCTAGGTTCTTGCTGCTGGAGACGTGAGAGTGTCAGGGTAGCGGAGCCGCGAAGTAGCAAAAAGTAGTCGCGGAAAGTAGTCGAAGTAGTAGTGGTCGAAGTAGCAAAGTAGTAGGATTTCTTCCGGTAGCGCCGCGGTTTTTATAGCTGATTCGCGGTGGGTGGATCCGTCTTCTATGCAGGGGTCCTCTGGCTGTGATTGGCTGAGGGTTCTCGGACGTAATAGCATTTTATGCTTTTAACATCTACGTCGTAGGGGATTAAAATTAATTATTTATGGTGCAATATCGCGCAATCTTTTGTAATGAGTTTTAATTTTAAACAATTTTACCTATCTTGATTACTGTAGGGCAATTAAAAAATAATTAATTACATAAATTTTAGTAAAGTTAAGCTGGTTCTTTACACTGTGGTAATTCATTTTGCAAAAGTTCAAATATCTATGCCCGTTAAGTGGTTCGCGGAAAAAATAAGGAAGATTTTGTTTCCACACCATACATTAAGTTTTGATTTTGAACCTCTTGGGCCCAGAATGGATTAACTGTCGAATAATAGTGCATATTATGTCGGTTAACTGCTGCAAAAGTAGCTTCATCGGCAACCTTATTTGGGACAAAAATTCGGATCGGCCTCTACATCTTCATTTATGATGGTACAAAAGTTTACTGGTTGTGTAAAGTCACGATCTAGAAGTTGTTGGTGTAGTTCTATATGGTAGGGGTGATATTTGTATTTTCTCGTGGTGCGATTAGCGGTAGATTGGGATGTGTCACATAAGTTAGCTAATTGACGGCTACTGACCTGTGGATTATTTTCAATATGAAGTAAAATTTCCATTTCTTTTCTTTATTAGTAGCATTCCGGTTTATCACATTCCGTTTCTCATACTTAACGCTACCACTAGCATCAAACCATTACATTAAGCATTGAAAAGACTGCCTAGATGGTATGCGTCTATTAGGGTACTTCGCTCCGTAAAGCCTTACGCCAGAAGACAATTTTTTCCGCCTATTTTAAAAAGCTCTAAGCCAGTTTACAGGTACTCAAATATTTTTAATTATGCGTACAAAAATATTTATGCAAAAACGTCACTTGTTGGTCTTTAAACTTCAAATAGGTAGGTTCAAACCACAGATACGCTCCTATTTTAGTTTTGATCAGTCTAACAAAAACCATTTTGTTTAAAACCAATAATCTTTAATAATAATTTAAGTACAGGATGGCCAACTAAGAATGCGAGGTACTGTATCTTATTATGTTGTATGTTATTTTTATTAGGTTAATATAGCAGAATTCACAGAAACATCACTTTTTAGATTCAAGATTACAGTTACGCCCCTAGCGGCCATTTCAGAAACTTGAAAATATTTTCCAGGTTTTTATATTGGCCGTTTTAGTAATAACTTTTTTTTTGCGCAAGCCTCTATGATGGATAGTTTCCCAGATACAGTACCTCGCATTCTTAGTTGGCCACATTGTATAACAATCATATTAATAACTAATTTAAACTCTTATTAAAAAAATCATGTAAACATTTTTTCACTTCTTTCTCATTTTTTCTTAGATTTATTTATTCTTAATACATGAGAAAAGAGAATTTATTTTATAAAGTACTTATAGTCTGTTTTTTTAATTACTATGGATGTAAACATAAAAAAATGTAATGGCTAGGAGCTGAAATTTTATAAAAATATATGACATAGTTTTCATTTATGCATATTTCTATTAGAAAAAATAAATTCATCAAACCGAATAATACTGAAATCATTTGATAAAATTATTTCAATTACGTGCTTCATTTTTTATTCAATTAAAATGATCTCAATCAAAGATTGATACAAACGAAAAGATCGTTGGGTTGGCTGTGGCGTGTAGTTTTGCCACATTGTGACGCCACGCGCTCAATTCATCTTTGCTTCACTGCTCAGAGCTAAAGGCATGTCCATATAGACATGCCCTTAGCTATTCATAGTCTAAGGTGTAATAAACGCAAGGGCAAAAATTTAAAAACTCTAAATAAATCGCAAACTACTAAAACTAGGTATATGACATACTCAATAAGAGTTGTGGGGTTTTATAAAAGCTATCAGAAAATACAATAAAATACAGGATGTGCCATTTAAAAAAGTCGAAATTTTTAAGTTAAAATAATCGATATGTATAAATTTATTTTAAACACCCTGTAGTATCTAACTCAAATCTATTTACTTATATCTTTTTGCCATCCTCATAGAGCGTTTGTACCAAATATGGGTATTCCATCTTCAAAAACAATGGCGGCTCTGTCAATTTTTATAAGAGTAAAAGTAATTATTTTCTAAAAAATTAAAATATTAGAAAAACTACTAAGTTTAGGTATTTAACACTATTAACAAAAAAAGTTATAGAATTTCATGTAGAATCTAAAAATAAATTAAAAATATGGCGTTCCATTAAAGAAAACGTGTTATATTTGCCACGCTTTTTGGACCAACCTGTATACTCAAAAATTATTTTGAACTATGCACCTTAATATTCTCTAAAACTTTTATATTTAACGTTTTGCGTAATTCTCGAAACAAATGAGATAGTGAATTTTACTCTATGGTTGACTCACCCTATACAAGGCATGTATTAACGCATTAGTTTGTAAAGGAAGTATTATAAGCAATTGCTGGTAGAAAGAATTAATTTTGAGTGGAAAATTTAGGAAGATGAAAATATTACCTACGTCTTTTATTTTCGTACGGCTATGGTCTTTAATGTTGCTCCTGTTTGCTACTGGGCTTTAGTTGATAGAAAGCGCCACATGGTTGAAACACGAAAATTAATTCCTGTGATATTGGAGGAAATTTGGTAAAGATTGAGTTGTCTACTTTAAAAACATTACGAAATCTTTACTTAAGTTTCAGGATTGTACAGTGGGACTTTTAGAATTTTCATACTGAAAGTGTCATAGTTGACTTGAAGGATTTTTGTTATTCACTTAGCTGTTCATTATCATCTACAGAGTTAGAGAATTTTTTCGTCAAAACGCTTCATTATTATCGATGATGTGATTGAAAACAATCTAAGTGGGACCGTGCAGGAAGCCAGGGCTTGTTCGTTGTAAGACTTGATGGCGAAATAGTAGTAAGCGCGTAGTTTAAGATCCTTTTCGCAAACGCGGTACTGCTGTTCAAGTGTGTTTAGTCTCTGAACCATGGTTTGCGTGGGAAAGCGTTTTCAAATTTCGAAGCACTTTTAAATTTTACTTTAAAGAAATAGAGGCTTAGCCGACTTAATAACAGCTTTGCCTCTCCTTCTTAAGTGACACGAAGTCTTTATCGTTAAATGCATTTTTAGAACGAATTGGTGAGTTACAACATTCACATAACGTTAGTGATGAGTCACTTTTGCTGAATGCTTAGTTTTATTTACCGGCCACGCACTTATTTGTTAGGTCTATTCATAAGGATGTGACGTCATTGAGTAAATTGGTGCAATTTTTGCGTTCGCAATTCTAGCTAATCGAACCCATGAGAATTTACATTGCGATTATGCGCACATGTTTTCACATGTTTGCTCGACTGAATGAGAAGTTACCGGAACATAAGCAATTACGAATTCTACGTAAAATGTCGCTCCTGTGTTCTAAACCCAATTAGAACATATTGACATTTTGACGGATTAACGATTTGGTTGAGTATGGTATCACTTATACAAGCTAAGGATAATTATGTAACCCCTATTAGGCGTAAGTCTGATTTAGAATCTGGCTTGGCTTACGTAAGTGATGTAGAAGATTTAAAAGTATCGCGTAGTGTAATGGAATGTAGTGACGGTAAGGCACCCGAACGGTCGGAACGGAAACCTTCAGAGTCCAAGAAAGTTGTTAATATAGGAAAACCTCGTTTAAGTTGGCAACAGACAAGTCATGTTTGCGGCTCAGTACAGGCACCTCAGAAACACTTGCACTGTTATCGATGTGTAAAGTTTACAGTTAACACGTGTCCGAAATGTTCACGTAATTCACGGGAAATAGAACAGGAAGATAATAAACAGCCGCGCATTGTCTTCTGAGATTGATTTATATCGAGTGGGGTATGTTTTCTAATAGTTTAAGTCTCGGGCGACTTTTTCGAGAAATAAACTTTTATTAGAATATTTATTTCAATTCAAGGTTTCAGACGATAGACAATTTATTTATATGGATGTTTAATCATTCAATGTTAGTACTTTTAGATATCATCACGCACGATTTTAGGAATTAGAGGTCAGGAAGCTTTGCAAAGACTAGGAATTTGATGTAGGAGTAAATGAGTTACGACTTGTGTAGTGGCTAACGGCCAAAAAGTATCGTATGTAGGCGCAAAATGGTAATTATAGACGTACCGGATATACGGTATCAGTTGATTTCGGGTTTTAATTTTTGGCGTAAAACACGTATCGTGCCAAATTTTCGCAAGGGGGAATCGAAAATTGAGACTTTAGATAAAATTGAAGTTTTGGATATTGAATTTTGAAGCTTGATGTGGTTAAAAAGTCTAGTAGCGTTTGGGCCAGTCCCACTGTTATGATGAAAAGCAAAAACGGAAGGTAGCGATTTTGCGCAGATTGTCGTAAGTGAAATAAGGTACGTAAAAAGATGTGAATCATATCCCTTACGTTTCATCATCGATTGTAAATCGTCTTCTTGATGATAGGTTAATTTGGAATTGACTATGGCGGAAGACTCGAAACTATACCACTTTACGGTACCGAATAGAGGGCTTTATTAATTTAAGAGAACACCTTTTCGCTTGGTCAATGCACGCGGATTGTGGAAGCTTTTAATTAACAATATTACCGGCTCGTAATTAGAACCTTAAGTGTTTTTATCTTGACAACACTATTATTTGTACATCGATATTTTAGAAACGTATAGAAATGTTTACGGGAGTTTTTAGGTGTTTTGAACGGGCAGGTTTAACGTTGTGTAAGGATGAATGTTCCTTTTGTCGTGTAGAATTGTTATTTTGGTTATGTTGTGAATTCTGGAGGCGTATCATCTGACCTCGGTAAAGTTGAAGACTCCCGTACCGACTACGGCTACTGAAATCCGACGAATAATCGGAGGGCATCTTGGTACAGAAGAATTATCGCTTAATTTTCGTCTATTATCGCCGCCCTTACGTAGTTATTGAAGAAAAATTCTCATTTTGCTTGGAACGAGGAGTGTGATAACGCTTTAGTTATTAAGAATTGTTTAGTTACCTCACCTGATCTGATTACGATATCGGTTCATTGTTGTCTCAAACTATTGCTAGAGTGAAGAGGTTATTTGTTATAACAGTAGATATTTGACGCGTAGCGAACGACAGTTTTCGACTACAGAGAAGGAGTGCCTTGCTGTGTTATGGTTCATTGAAAAGCTTCGACCATACATTGAAGGTGTAAAGTTTACGTGATTACGGACCGTTACTGACTACGGTTACCGAAATTCGACGAATAATCAGAAAGACATCTTGGTACAGAAAATTTATCGCTTAATTTTCTACTATTATCGTCCCCCTTACGTAGTTATTCAAGAAACATTTTTTCGAGCGAGGAGTGATAAGGCTTTAGATATTATTAAAAATTATTTCAATAATTCTCACTGACGCATCTAATTACGATATCGGAGTGAGGTTAATTGTTATAATGGTAGATCTTGAACGCATAGCGAACGAAAATTTTCGGCTAAGGAGAAGGATATGATCCATAAAAAAAGGTTCGACCATACATTTAAGTTGTACAGTTTACGGTTATTACGGAGCATGAATCGTTAGTTTGGTTGTATAACTGCAAGATTGGCTTGATGGACAGATAGTCTCCATTTTCAGATTATTCATAGGAAGTTTAGAGACAACATGTCTCGTTCTGTACTTATGATTGATAAAACTAGTGAATGGAGTACCGCAAACGACATATGAAGAGGAAGATACCGTTGAGGATAAGTGGATTGAACGCATGAAAAGATGTATCTGATCGCGTAACCCAAGTAAAGAATCCAGGATGGGAAATTATACAAACACGTGACGTGTCGTTATCCGAACTTACGTGAGGGCGCAGGGTGGCCTGAAATTGTCCCAAGAACAAAACGATGGGAATTATTAGGAAAGTTCCATAACTAACCGACCGCTGGACGTGGAAAGATATTCAAGACTTACGAACGTATTTCGTAGCGGTATTATTGGCATAAGTTAAAAAGTGATGTGAAACGATATCTGAATATAGTTGTGAAAGTGGTAGCTGTTTATTTTTTTGAAATTTGTGTTATTTTGCCGTTGCGTACGGCTACGACCACAAGTGTAGTGAAAATATTTTTTAATGTTTGAAGTACCGCTTTATGTGTTATGTAACAACGAATCATAACAATTTCGTAGTACAATTTTTAGGATCTACAATGCGAAGATTATTTTTAATGACAATTTTATTATCATCCTGAGGTGAACCCAATAGAACGGGATAAATATTTCGCTGAAGTAGGTTTTGCGATTCGTACGGCTCCTCATGAAGTTACTGGCAGGAAACCGTATTCTGGGAATTTTGTGATGGAAGGCACTCTGAATGGCGTCGCTTTCGTAGATAAAGTACCTTTAATTGCTAGAGGCAGTGTCTTTCATGAAATATATGTATAGTGATATTAAGAAAAGACAATGGCGCATATATTAAGAGTAATGAAAAGTATGGTTTACGTAGACGTTTTGGGAAACTTCAAGTAGAGGATACCGCGAATTACGTGTAATTGGACACGTCGCGTTATTTTGCCTCGAAGTTATTGCCTAAATTTATTAGACCTTTTTATATTAAGAGAAAAGTGTGGCACCAGGCTTACTAGTTATTAGTCTCGGGTGACTCTAAGGACATATGACATGCGAAATATTTAAAGCCTAGCCCCGTGAATGACGGGATTAGTTAAAATTTAGGTTGAAAATCAAAGATTTGCTTATCGAGCTACGATTTTATGTTTTCAATTCTGTTTATTTTTTGATTTATTTCAATTTTACCGTTCGTTACTATTGGTAAGCACATGTAACCTTTCAGGCTTAGTCTTGTTTTGTTTTGCTTCCCACCGCATCCTCGTATGTTTGAGTTTTTCGTTTTGTTAGTTTCAGTGGAGTTTTCGGCCTTAGCAGTCATGTAGTATTACGTATAAACGCGCCTAGATATTTTGGGATTAACTTAGCGTTAGGTTAGTTGTTCGGTTTAGGTATGTTTACGTTTAGGTTAGATTAAGTTAGTACTGGAAGTCCGAGTACGATACTAATTTGAAGTTTACGAAACTACCGAATTTACGATTTTGATTTAAGAATCTACTTACCGATTTGTGACTTCGAGATATTTATCGATTGGTAACCTATTTTATTACCGGATTTGACGTTATTTGCTTTGTTTTGTTTGTTTTCGTTTTGTTCTTATATTTCGTATGAATAACGTTGATGTCAAGACGGTATAGGCGAGTGTAAAAACATCAATTCCCTTACCAGAGCCACATGCTTACTTTTGTAATTACTTAAGATACTTGTCTTTTTGGTTTTTTTATGGTGTATTTTTGTATTTAAGTTACACAAATCTATAGGTTTCGATAGCACTTGCAGTTATCTTCGTCAGTAGTAATACTATATTTCAAAATTGTCCAAGGTTGAAACAATTTTGTGAAATTTTAAAAATTGAAAACTCAAACATAAGCCTGGTATTAATATAACAGTTTGATAAACGCATAAAGCCAACTATGCAGTACGATTTTAGTTAAAGATAACTAGATTATTAATAAATTAAATATTGTTAAACTGCCTTGAAGATGATAAATCAGAACACCCTCTAACGATCGAACGCTAACTGTGGAAAATGTCATAACCAAACAACAAATTTAATCAAGTTATGATGTAAGTGTAAAGTTGTGAAAACCTTTAATTTGAAATTGTAAAAGCATTCACAAATAGAAACTTCAAATCAATTAAAATAATCTAGTCAAATCTAGTAAATGCAAGTGTTATTTAACAGTAAAAACACAATGTAGTACGTTTTATATAATTTTTAATTTTAATTTCAACTACATATGTTAAATTATAGTACTGAATTTATTTCAAGGTCTAGGAAAAGTACCAAAAGCTAAAATTAAAATTAAAACGTACCATTGCGCCTTTTTTTTAATTTTAAGATGCCAAAGCCTGCTTAAATGGAGATTTGCTTCTTGCCTACTGAAGTTATTATGATGTTTATATATCTCAATAGCTTCTCGTTATAAACGAGCATAATAATGAGTTTATCTTGACAATACTTTCATATTATCAAATTAAATGTCATGATTTAAATTATTTAAATCATGCTCAGGTACTACAGTTTTCTCTGGTTGGCATAATCACAAAATCTCATGTTATTTACGTCTTGTATCAAAACTACATGTTGTGGTTCCAATGTATCCTTTTCCACATGAACAAGATAACTTATACACTCCGGAAGATGATACTGGGTTGGAAACATCATTAGGTGACTTTAAATGTTTTTTAATGTTTCTTGTAGGTTTAAACACAGTCCTAATTCCATGACTAATTAGGATTTTTTCAATTCTAGGCGTAAAATCCCTACTTAAATTTGGGAAAAAATTATCGAAATAATTTAATATAACTTCAAACCAAAATTCCAAAGTAACTAACCTTCGAATATTTAGACGTAAAATCCATACTTAAGCATGGGAAAAAAATTCGAAATAATTTAATATAACTTCAAACCAAAATCCCAAAGTGGCAATGATTACTTTGGGATTTTGGTTTGAACTTATATTAAATTATTTCGACTTTTTTGTCAATTTTATCAGTAACAATGGTTATAAAAGGAATAAAAGCAGTACCAATATTAAGAACGGGTTTTTCATTTATAGTTATGTCTAGCAGGTGTAATAACGTTATTAATATCAGTAAATGAATATCCATTAGCTTGTATGGTTTTTGTTAAATATTTGTATTCATCTTCCACTAAAGATTTAATTACACCAATTTTTTGACGTGGATGGTGGTTTGATAGTTTATGAAGGCGTCTATCAAGGCGTGTCGGCTTTCTGTAAACGTTAAAAGATAGTGAATTATTATTTTTAGATATTAGTGTGTCAAGAAATGATAAACTTCCATTAGTTTCCTTTTCCATGGTAAACTGGGTGCTAGGATGTATATCATTTATAAAAATTAAAAATTCATGTAGTGCTTCTTCTCCATGTCTCCAAATAACAAATGTGTCATCTACATGTCTATACCAAACTAAAGGTTTTTAGGTGCATCTTATAATTAAAAAAAGGCATAATGGTACGTCTTAATTTTAGTTTTAGCTTTTGGTATGTCTTGGTTTTTTGCTGTTTTTTTCCTAGACCTTGAAGTAAATGTTAAATTACCACATCACTATAATTTAACATATGCAGTTGAAATTAAAATTACAAGTTATATAAAATGTATTACATTGTGTTTTCACTGTTAAATAACACTTGCATTTATTTTCATCAATTTCAAATTAAAGTTTTTCACAACTTTATATTTCCATCATAATTTGATTAAATTTTGTTAAATTTGTTCTTTGGTTATGACATTTCTCACCGTTACCCTTCCATCTAAATTCATCTCAGTTCATCTTAATTCATCCTAATTCATCTTAATTCATCTTAAGTCATCTTAATTCATCTTAATTGACCGTTAGAGGGTTTTCTGATTTGTCATCTTCAAGGCAGTTTAACAATATTTAATTAATTAATGATCTAGTCATTCTTCCCTAAAATTCTGTTCCATAGTTGGCTTTATACGTTTTATCAAGCTGTTATATTAATAGCAGGCTTATGTTTGCGTTTTCAATTTGTCTAATTTCACAAAATTATTTCAACATCTTAAACAATTTTGAAATATAGTATTGCTACTGATAAAGGCAACTGTAAGTGTTATCGAAACCTATGGATTTGTATAACTTGAATACAAAAATACACCATAAAAAAACCCAAAAAGGTAAGTACCTATTTTAAATATGTGTAAAAATGGTGAAAGTTTACATTTTCATATTTTGTAATTACTATTTATGTATAAATAAATCAATTTAGACTATTTTACTGTTATATACTGTTCTTGAATTAATTACAAACAGAAAATGAAGAATATTTTCTGTATTTTCTACAGAAGACGAGTATAAGACCAGTGTTCACTAATTAACTTAGTTTAAAACATATCAAATTTATATAATTTGAAGGGTATGGCGACTACTGTATGGAGATCGTGTATCTCGGCTGTTGTTGAAGATAGAACCTTGCAGTTTTCGCGGTCCTGTGCCACTTTTTGTGAAACTCAATATGTCCTGAACGAATTTTTCCTAACTTCTTTCGTTCATAAGTTACAGGGCGTTTTTGAAAATTCACAGTTTTGGACCTCCTCCATATCTACGAAGTTTCTCAGCGATAATGTCAAATTGAAAACTTATCCCATAGAGAATTATATGTAGAATTCAGTGGCGCACTCAATTTTTTTCGGGGTATGGTTATGGAGATACGACTCAAACTTATGATTTTTTCAATGGAATAACCTATACTTTATCACCTCATTAAATTCCTTATTTTTTCCTCAAAATGATATATAATATATAAACGTAAATTCTTCAAAATGCTCCAAAATCACTAAAACATTGATTTTTAATAGTAGGCTATGGATTTTCATAGAAAAAGTTCAAATTGAAGAAATACTACTTGTGATTTTTCCATGAAAGGAACAAGAACAATACTAACACTAATTCACAAACAAAACACAAAACGTAGGTAACTAATAGCAACAAATAAATAGTAATAAAAGTTCATAATGTAGAATAAGCAACTAATTAAATATTTACTCATACTATTTCATTTCGAAATTATTCGGTAACTTATTCATTGAATTCATTTTCCTAACACACAATTGACACAATTTCTTAATACGTCTTAATGCATTTAAAATTATGAAAGGCCGATTCTGTAAATTCTGGAAAACTGCCTCTGTTACACGACCCTGTTGTTGTTGCTCAAAAATTAGGTGTTGGTTGTCATCATACCAGTGCCTTGTATTTTGCCTTTTAAATAAACCGGCACTGCTTATATGGGCTTCGTCTGACCGTATGACTTAACTCGCAATATTATTGTCCCTTCGAGTTTGGCTCAAAACCAATTACAGAAATTCACACCCTCACTGCATCACCAGAGTATAAATGTTGGACAATATTCACTTTGTAGGGTTTCAATTTGTGTTTTTTAAATCCTTTGTACCCGTGTCATTTTCTAACTTCGTACAAGAAGTCTGAGGAGAGACACGAACGCTGGCTAAGACATTTATTTCATCCACTTCATTATTTTCCTTGTTATACGCCTTGGGTCGGGGTTTAGAATACGCACCATAATTTAGTAGATTATTCTTTAGTCGAAATATCGTTGCTCGACTAGGTTGACGCCTCTCTGGATATCTAACGTTTTAAAACAATATGTCATATAATGTCTTATTGTAAATTACTAGTTAACCTGTTTAAATATAATTCTAATGCTTCGTCAACATTTTCATGGCATTGATTGAAACATTGAATGATATCATACTTTTCGTTGTTCTGAAAAATCTTTCAGCCATTATAAAATTTCACAAATTAACAAAATTGCCAAACACAAACACAATAAAACGCATCAAAATTTTATCATCATGACAGCAGATCTGTTGATTTCTCCACAGTCACTTGATAAAACAATGCTCCAAAAGTCAACAGTGTTTGTAGCATCCATGACCTACTATAAAAAATCACAAATAATAATCCCTGTAGTAAAACTTTGAAATCCATGACACTCTATTAAAATTCAATGTTTTAGTAATTTTGGAGCATTTTTAAAACTTCATGTTTATATATCATTTCGAAGGAAAAAGATAAGTAATTTAATGAGATAATAAAATACAGGGTGTTGCATTGAAAAATCATAAGTTTGAGTTTTATCTCCACAACGATACCCCGAAAAAAAATTGAGTGCGCCCCTGCATTCTACGTAAAATTCTTTATGGAACAAGTTTTCAATTTGACATTATCGCTGAGAAACTTCTTAGATATGGAGGATCCAAAAGTGTGGATTTTCAAAATACCCTGTAATTTATAAACGAAAGAAGTTAGGCAAAATCCGTTCAGGCCATATTGAGTTTCACAAAAACGTGGCACAGGACCGCGGAAACTGCAAGGTTCTATCTTCAACAACAACCGAGATATCTGGCTGTCTCAACCAAAATGGAATGCACTGTACACTAGGAACCCAGACATCTTTAGTATACCTACACGAAATTAATTTTTCAACCCCCGGCGATCACACGGGACATTTTTCATCTCTCATCAGTAATTGTGTAGCATATTTTGAATACGCGTTCTTTACTTTGTGACACTATATCATTTGATTGTCATAAATCATGTTGTTTTCATACAGTAACATAAAGCAAACCGATGATTTCTCAACTTCTCCAAAGTTGCATCAAAACATGCTGTGCGGTTTATCTAATGTTAGATATATGAAAAACCCCTCGTTTCTTTAAAAGACTGTAGCACCAGTGTTATATCATCTACTACCTGTGAATTTGTACCTACTGTTTATAAAATAGACTCATGCCACATGTTTCTTAAAAATTATTGTAACTTGAATTCACGCGTGAATTTTTTTAATAGAAAATGCCTGAAAAGTCTATCATACTTCTCCACGCGTGTGCTCATAATCCTACAGGAGTCGATCCAAACTTTGAGCAATGGAAAGAATTATCAGCAGTTGTAAAGAAGAAAAATCTTTTCCCATTTTTCGATATGGCTTACCAAGGATTTGCTTCAGGTGATATTAGTAAGGATGCACAAGCTGTATGGATTTGAATAGTATATAATTCGTAAATATTATTGCTTTTTTATTTCAGGTGCGCTATTTTGTTAACGAAGGTCACTCTATAGCGTTGGCACAAAGTTATGCAAAGAATATGGGATTATATGGTGAAAGAGCTGGTGCATTCAGTATAATTACTGATAATAAGGAAGAGGCCGCTAAAGTTATGTCTCAAATTAAGATACTAATTAGACCTATGTATTCAAATCCACCTTTACATGGATCCAGACTTGTTACTGAAGTACTAGGAGATAAAACATTACGAAAACAGTGGTAATTATTTATTTAGTTATTAAGCTACATCCTGAATTTAAATACATGCTAACTGTTTTGCTAAAAGCTTGTTTTACAGTGCCCTACCCCGTCTGTAAAATCCTACACATTCAATACAGTTTCCCTAATGAAAACCTTAATTACTTTAAACCTGTAGTCCTTCCTTATTTGCAAAATATTTACGTCGTGTATGTTTTACTATATGTATAAAATACGTGGTGAAGTTATTGTGAAAACGTTTCAATTTTGCTTAGGGCTTAAAGTGTGGATTTGAAAAAAACTATTAAAAATGGAAATTATCTAAAACTAAATTTATTGAAACAGTCAACTAACATAATTATACTCGGTATGGTTTAAACAAGTAAACTATGTCTACGAGTCTTACAAATAAACATTTTACAAGATTGACATATGTTTACCTTTCCGTCATTTGTCTGAGGACATACATTACCCCCGTTTGAGTTCGGTTGTACCTTTGGAAGCAGGCCTAGGTTCAGTTCTTTGTCTTTTGATCCCACAGCCTTGGATGGTTCTATAAGCAGATTATTGTGTAGAGTTGGTAAGCGTACCTTTTTAAGCGTAAAAACATTTTTGTGGCCATTTTGGAGATTTTGATGCATAAATAATACATCCACATGCGCGCGCGCCACACACACACGCACACGCACGCGCACGCGCACGCACACGCACGCACGCACGCACTCACTCACTCACTCACTCACTCACTCACTCACTCACCCACAGTATTGTTTCTAGAAATTTTTTCATATATTGTAAATGTTTGATGACGAATATTGCGTAAACGGAGTATTTATAGATATAGTTACCGAGTCCTTCATTATTAATGTTGGAAATGATACTGATGGTGATTTCGGGTTCAGTAGTAGCTCGGATCACGATTCTAATACTCCGTCGTCATTACCCTACATTTTATTAGTTCACAATTAATATATTTCACCATATAAACTTTGACGTAAAATATTATATTTTAGGTATTCAAATCCGAAATAACAGATTGATGTAATAAAATACTTATCTTTTTGGGATTTTTAATGGTGTACTTTAAATTATACAATCTAAACGTTTCGATAACACTTACAGTTATCTTCGTCAGTAGTAATGTTTGTTAAAATTGTTAAAGATGTAGTAAACAATTTTGTCAAATGTGAAAAATTCAAACATAAACATAAGCCTGCTATTAATATAACAGTTTGAGAAACGTATTACATTTTCATATAACAGATTGATGTGTATTTATTTTATTATTTGACTGTTTCTTTAATAGTTATTATTGTTATAGCATAATATTATTGATAATATGCTCGCGCTTTTCTTATATTGTGTACCTACTAACAGGGAAAGTAATAAATTATAATTTATCCTGCACCAACTTGTATTATTTGCTAGTAATATCTACTACCTACCGCCCGGAGTGTACTATTCCCGGTACATGCATTGAAATTCTACGTTTCACCTGAGCGAGATTTCCAATCTTACGATGGACGGCCCGCATGTGATATATATATATATATATATATATATATATATATATATATATATATAAATTAAAATTTAGAAATACATACAGAAAAGAATTCCTCGAATGGGATTTGAACCCACGATCTGTTCTTTGCTAGACAACTGCGTCACGAACTTCGGTACCGAGGGAGCAAATCTCACTCAATTTAAATTTAATTTGTATGTATTTTTTAATATTGGTACTGATGTACACTAACTTTATTTATTAATGATTACAGTCAACTTTTTGTACTTCGAGCCCGCAATTCGCTAAGTTTCGCACATTACATGTACATGGCTAAAAATCGAATTTTAATTTTACAATAATTGGTTTTAAATGTATTTGTGATGGCAACATTCATAGAGAACCATAGGAGGAATCTTTTTTCAAATAAATAATTCTTTCTATAGTTCTATATATGTGTGTATATATATATATATATATATACGTGTGTGTAGATCGGCCCATTTCCACACTTTTTGTTTTTGTAGTTCGCCGTTTCGGAAGCGATCTCTACTTCCGTGATCGACTAAAGCACAAAAACAGTCCCTCCGGGACTAAGCCTGATGTTGGAAGCAGAGTTCGTTTCCAAAACGTCCCGCTATAATAACATAAACTGTGAAAATAGACCGATCAGCCCAACAGCATTTAGCTAATTCTATGAATGTGAAAAAATTATTGGTAGTTACACCAAGACACGGAATGAACAATGAGGTTATCAAGTTCTTGTTTCTTTTCTAGTTGATCACCATCTAACTTAACCTGTATGAACTTATAGATTTTATACACATGTAGATTTTATATCTACTAACGCCCATATCTTAATCCCATATTTTGCTGACTTAGATTACATATGTCTGAATGGACCTTAGAATACAGAGTAGTATATTGTAAGGAATGGTCAGACTGGTCTCTCACCCCAGAATGACAACCGTTTATACTAACTTGCCCATTTGGAAACACTTGAATCACGTTAGCTACACGCATGCATAATATTACACACTTCACTAGTTTGCAGTTCAGTTAGCAGGATTGTACTACTGCCAAAATAAATTTATTTGTGAGAATTGTTTAGACAAGTTATTACATCCCTTGAGGACTCTAGCGGAAAAATTGCTATTTATGTACTTAAAAATATCTGGTTGTTTAAGGTTTTATATGAAACAAAAAAACTTACGCATCTGACGGATCAGCGTCGCGCATTTTGTTTTTTTTTAGAAAGGTACTGAAGAAACTTAGCTTCCAGGGGCTTTATGAATTCCACGCCTTAGTTTAAGGGCCAATTGAAATAATTTAATTATTTATGATCTTTATTACTTGAAGTTAATTTCTTGTATTATTAATTAGGTTGGCGGAAGTTAAGGGAATGGCAGATCGAATTATATCTGTAAGAACAAAACTTCGTGAAAATGTACAGAAAGAAGGCTCATCTTTAAATTGGAGTCATATTACAGATCAAATTGGAATGTTTTGCTTTACTGGAATGAAACCTGACCAAGTATCATTAATACATTTTATGATTTAAGTGTCATTATTACTTTATTTGTAGGTGGCTCGTATAACCAAAGACTTCAGCGTCTTTCTAACAAAAGATGGTCGTATTTCTATGGCTGGCGTAACTTCAAAGAATGTAGAATATCTTGCTCATGCCATGCATCAAGTAACCAAATAAATCGAACTTATAGTTTATTGTAAATATACCTTGTCGACACGCATTTATTTTTCTAAGCGTAGCAATTGCACCCTACAATTATGTAAAAATAATTTTAATATTATATAGCTGCTATGAAAATATTTTTATTTTACCTGTACCAATTTAATTAAATAACAAATGAACTTTATATTAAGCATAAAACTTTCAGAACATCCTGATTTAACATCTTTGTTGAATGCTGTTAGCCTGTTTATTTAACAGTGCTGAATACAGAAATGTCCCGAAGATTTAAAGGTCTTACGCCGTCCCCAGGCTAAGAGAAAACTTTACTTCGTAAAGGTCCTGAACCTGTAACCGATCCTGATAGCGATAACCCAGACTTGAAGGAGAAACCCTTCTGCAAGTCTACTGTACCTGTAAAACGTTTAGTTTATCCTGTACATGAAAATCTTTAAACTAAATCGTTCAGAAAGGTTTTAATAGTTACATTGTTATTACTTTCTATAAAATTCAATTTCATAAAAGTTAGAGGTATAAAATAAACTCGTATTCTGTATAAACGAATCCCTTTAAAAGTATTGATTTTTCTAGTTGACCTCCAAGCAGATATAAAGAGCGTTAGCCTTGTTGTCGACGAACACGTGCCATCACAGTTATAATTGTATAAAATTTTGCTGCCCACAGCTACCCGTCAGGTCCGGGAATGAGACGCTTTGGCGCGGCCAACTAGGCGCGATGACGAATGGGCGCATGTTCGACTAGACGCTGGACTGCTAGGCCCAGATTCTAAGTTGACGCGGATTAAGTAAATTTGAATGAGTATTCTCAAAATTTATTTTTATATTTAAATATAAATAATTATAATAAATTTTATTGAACTATTCTAATGGTAATTCTGGGTAATGCTCCTTAAAAATTCCAATTATTATCGCGGTCATAATTGGTCACTAGTCTCGATATTCTCGCATCCAACTTCTGGTACTTAAGGAGTTTTGCCGGAGGCCCTTGTTCGGCTGCCAACTCCTCTAAGTACTTGTCCCGACCATGCTGTACTAGTCTCAGGGCATCTATGAATTTCCAGATGGTTGGGTGGCTCATCTGTAGTTCATTTTGAAGATGCCTATGAGCCGCCTCCGCGTGATTATTGGTCCTGTGATGTCCATGGAGGACTCTTGTGGAGATTCCACATTTCGATTGGAAAGAGAGCGGGCCTCCCGCCCGGTCCTCTTCTATTCAGCCGCTAGACATAACAGTCTTCCAGCCAGTCCATCAATGGCAGAAGGTTTTCGGGAAGTTCTTGGCTGACTAGATCCATGGCAGTTTCTACGTCCTCAGGTGGTACAAAGACAATAGCTCCCACCATTTTTGCCTTCATAGTAAAGTCTGCGTCGTTGTTAAATTGCGTTCCATATAGAAAAGAAATATAAGCAAAAGCTATATACTGCTATGTGTTAACATGTTAGGTATGAAAGTTGGTAGATATAATCCGATAATTATTGAGGTAATTAATAATTACAATTTAATAATGGGTAGTGTTGACCGAAATTTCCACAAATCTAGATTTGGAAAATTAAAATTGCAAATAAAATGTATATGCTAAATAATTTTTTGCATATGCATTTATGAATAAATCGCTAAAATACGCATTTTGCATATATTCCAAGCTCTATTTATTATATTTAGATATAAAAATAGATTTTGAGAATACTCATTATTCAATTATTATAAGTTTTTGTTATGAACGAATAAGTTCAAAGGTAAATATGTAATTAAAATTATTACTAATTTTATTAAATACATAAATAAAAAGTTTACCTCGAGAAGGATTTGAACCTACACCTGTACTTTGCTAGAGTACCGCGCTAACCAACTGCGCCATCAAGGTTGAAGCCCCAATCGATGTAAATTTTGTCTTTATGTATGTAGAACTGATGTAAATTCTGAAAAGGCAAAATTTACATCGATTGGGGCTTCAACCTTGATGGCGCAGTTGGTTAGCGCGGTACTCTAGCAAAGTACAGGTCGTAGGTTCAAATCCTACTCGAGGTAAACTTTTTATTTATGTATTTAATAAAATAAGTAATAATTTTTAATTACTCATTATTCAAATTTACTTAATCCGCGCCGACTTAGAATCTGCGCCTAGTCGAACATGCGCCCAATCGTCATCGCGCCCAAGTGCCCTAGATCCGTCAGGTCCGACTTTTAAAATTGTTTATTTATTTTAAATAAATTATTCTAACTAAAATGCAACAATATAGTTAACGTTCTTGTGAATGTGTAAACACCTCGGTAACCGTATTTTCACACAAAACGTAAAGAGCAAAGCGGTCTGAGGATCACCACCGACCAATTCCGAAACAACGGCGTCCATCCGAAGACCAATCAACCAGATCCCGATCCAGTAGAGGCAGTTTGTTGGTCAGAACTTTCTTATCACTTTTACTGATGGATCATCTTTAAACTATGACGGAACTCCGGGATTATATGAACTACTATTTAAAAAAAGTTCCCACGGGATACAAAAAGAGTGATCTACAGCCATACAATGACATTGTGCGTCGTATTAAATCCTGCACGACGTAATTATAACCTAGACGATCAAATCCAAGGGACTAATAGCAAAATATCTGGTGTGGAACACCACATGACCTTCTATCCTACAAATTGGAAATTAAAAG
>JARFJB010001973.1:42500-205000 GCA_036346205.1 Vesta saturnalis
AAGTGATAATGGTTGGAGCACTCCCTATCATCCCAATTGTTGTGTACTGGGCTAGCAGACATACTGACACTGGTGGAGTTATCCCTACTTTTAAAGAGAGGAGAGACCTTGTGAAAACATGTATTGTTAACCTTGAAGAATGACATGATTGATGTCGGTATTGTGTAACCTTGAAAAAGTGGTAAACGTGAGAATTGGAGGACATTGTAAGTGTGGTAATCTTGAGGTTGTGACAAGCTTGAGAACGTGTGAACCTTGAAAATGATAACCTTGGAATAGTGGTAAACGTGAGAATGGAGGATATTGTAATGGAGTGAACCTGGGTAATGGGAGACCTTGAAAATGTGGGGGGACGAAAAGGTGAAGGAGACATCCTTGAAGTGATTGGTGAGATCCCGTCAACCTTGCAGAAACGTCGTGAATAAAGGCCTTGAAACGGTAGGATTGCTGAAGTAACGTGCAGTGTGGCGGTCAAGGTGAAGCAGGTAACCTTGACGGTAGAAATAGTGGGAAAATTAGGATATAAATGCAGAGGGAGTACATGTGAAACCAGTATTGTATGTAATGGAGAGCATATTACGTCAAGCGGTAGAAAAGGCGAAGGTTGTGAGTGTTATGAATTCAAGTGGATGTCGTGATATTTTAATTAACAATGTGCAGTATTTTTTAAATAAAAGTAAATCGAAGTATGTTAGTGTCGGTCCGTCACTCCAATTTAATAGTTACAAGATATATTTGATCTCAATGTAGCATGTGTTACGGAAATTGTAGAATTTGCCAAGGAGAAAATTGATATTGACGTAGAAGTTGCAAAAGCCGTTAAGTAATAAGTGGGAGTAACCACCAAAGCGAGAATAGGGATAATAATAAAGTTTAGTCAATATGTGGATATGCTATAGTGAAGAGCCGTGGCCTAAGGCTGTGGATTGTGTTAGTGCAGTGGAAAGACTAATATGTCAATTTCAATCATTAGAATTTGATGCTGAACATGAAAAAGTGTATGGACGGGGTACGTTTAGTGATGACTATTTAGATAATCTAGTTTATAAGTATGGTAGTGGAATACGTCTGTGTGAGAAATATTTTCAATCGCATGACGATGGTGTAGAGTGCATTTGTTGTATTAAGCGGTTAATAGAAGACCTTAGAGAAATATCTCTGGAACAATTTGTACATGAAATAGAATGTCATTTACCGAATTATATTTCAACAGATGACAACACGACAAGTAAAGGGGTCTGTATTAATGGGCTCAAAAACATAGTTCACGATGTAGTAGAATGGGAGCGAAAAGGAGAATGGGAACAGTCAGCAAGAGACTGTGCACGCTTTAGGAAAAGAATAGAAGAGTGTAGTCAAATACTTTCAGCTGTCCTGGAAAAGCAACATCGTGATTACGTATTTATGAAACGCTTTAGTAGTGTATAGTATTGTATGTATTAATAATAAATAAAAAATTAAAAAAGAGTTATTTATTACATCATAATATTACAATATATAAAAGGAATCGTACAGAGCGTATTATATAATGTCTTTGTTATAAATCCATGAATTGTGAGAATTATCAAACCCTAACCATTTAATGAGAGACATATTTCCTCGACGTCGTATTACACGTTCAACTAGGTGAATGTCAGGATGTTTAACACTTGGAGTTCTGGCTCATAGAAACGTCCTTGTATCTCTTCATCTCGACTATCACATAATGTGTAGGTAATTGGACTGGAACGTTTCACAGCTGTTATTCGAAAGACTTCATAACTCCAATTAGGCGTGTATCCCTTAGAGAATATGCTTCTGTATTTGCTAATACGTACATAATCCCCCACTTTAAATTTAGGCGTCTTATGGTCAAGAACTTTATGACATTTTAAATGTTTCAAAATAGAGGTAGCATTTTTTCCGTTACATCTATAGGTTTATATCCGGTGGTTCTATGCTTTCTGGAATTATAATCCGCAACAATTTGAGGTAATATTGATAGCCATTTATAGGAACCTTGCATACTGAATGTTTTCCACATTA
Source organism: Vesta saturnalis (assembly GCA_036346205.1). NCBI lineage: Eukaryota > Metazoa > Arthropoda > Insecta > Coleoptera > Lampyridae > Vesta > Vesta saturnalis. The sequence goes on from JARFJB010001973.1 coordinate 44,526, forward strand.
TTGCTTTAAGAGTGCAATTTACACGTTCAACTATGCTACTCTTCAAGTTTGACTGCTGTAATGATTAATATTGAAATTTTTCATTACTTTCTTAAATTCAGCATTATTAAACTCCGTTCCCATGTCAGTTTGTATATGTGTAGGCGTCTTTTGCAAACCAAACAAAAGGTTATTCATTACATCTGCGACTAGATTGTCATTCTTGCGTTTGATGGGATAAGCCGAGACATATTTAGAAAATGCATTTATTGCTACTGAAATGTATCGAAATCCTTTATTTACCCGAGAATAGGGTATCATTTCTACTAAATCAGCTTGAAACAGATCATTTAAACCTTTAAGTACCACACAACGCCGCGAAATATTTCTTCGTGCTGGCTTATGCAGTTCTTCAACATCAGCGTTATCGTCGCAGTTGCAAACTGTATAAACTCTGGTATAGACACTTTAATTGCAGCATTTTTAGTTATGTGGTGACCAATTACATCGCTAGCAAGCGTAAACTTTTTGTCGTCGATGTTAAGCTCGAGACCTGGATGACTCCACTTGCAATACACTACGGTGCCCTCGTTACAGGGAAAGGTGTAGGTGTCAACTATGCATGTAGGAATACTAATTCTCTTTTTAATGGCTATTCCAGAGTAAGAAATGAAATTTTCATAGTGAAGATCACTAGAATGCTGAACAATATGTTTACCAAATTTATCTTTTGTCATTTCATGATAAAGGTGTCCACTAAATTTATCTATTGACATCAGTGCTGGATATGTAGAAGTATCTATAGTGATGGTCGTTGTAACAATGAAATGAAATGAATATAGTAATATGTTTATAACCAGAGATGCTACTTTATTACTTTCGCTTTACGTGATTCGTTATATATATATATATATATATATATATATATATATATATATATATATATATATATATATATATATATATTATTTCGTTGTGATTGCAGTATTTCCTGCCGACATTGATCCCAATAACTCCCGCAACCAATCCACTAGTTTATTCGGATCATTCCAAGGTACAAACTCAATTGCTTTGTTATTATATCGTAAGAGTTGCATTCCACCCCCTCTTTTGGAGAGATCTTGTGGCAGGAGGTGCAATAGCTGATGTAGCGGGTCATTTTTTAGGGTGAAGTAATGGTTAATGATCTCAATATATTTCCTACTATTGGTTCCTTGGATTTGGTCATCTGGGTTATAATTACGTCGAGCGGCTCATATAATCCCGGAGTTCCATCATAGCCTAATGATGGTCCATCAGGAAGAGCGATACAAAAATTCTCTCCAACAAAGTCTAGTTCAGCAACACCAATAAAAGATTTCTCTTTTCCGGAAGAAAGTGTACACCGTATGTTAAATCATACTCGGCCTCGGGATCTCTAAATATACCTTCCACATAATATTTCGCTAATCCTTCATACTGACTAAGGTATTCTTCAAAGGCCGGTTGAGATCCAGCAGCTAACAGTTCTGATTTCAATTGTTGTAAAGTAGGTATCTCCCTCTCATCATCATGTGTGGTATCAGCAATCACAGTTTCCTCTAAAATTTGTGGAATGGCGTCAGGAACAAGAATACGTGGTGCTTCCGAGTACCAGATATTTTAGGCGTATGATGTAAAAAAACTTTCTTTTCATGTGCAACAGGCTCAGTCTTTCCGAATTCTGATGTAAATGGTTCCGCTTTGGCGAGAGAACCATCGTGTTTAGTAATCAATTGGTTCAATGGTTGTATTATAGGTTTAAAGTGCGCCTCCATTGCACGCTTTGTAAGTGCAGTATCTTCCTTTAAACTAGCATATTTTTGTTGCACACTCTTGCGAGCGCGCAAAATGTCTTGTATTAAGCGCTCCTCCATTACTACTACTTGTTTACATAAGTGTAGTATTTATAATGCAATGTAACAGTCAAATCCCTTACGGAAACGACCTGCATTAACATCACTCTTTATCAATCACAAGAAATTCAAACTTGTCACGCCAGCAACAGAAACACAAGCCCTTAAATCTATCAAATGTCATACCTACATTAACCTGATCACCATACACATGCTTAAGATTGATGCTATCTTGCTGAAGCAGAACTAGTAGATTCGCATTATCACGTATAAGCTCTTTTGGAATAGAAGAATACGTTTAGCACAGATAGAAACAATCATTGTTTTATTTTCTCAATGTGTTAATAACTTAATTACTCTTCTTTTGTCGGCATTCTCCATTGTTTTACCAAATGCACCATTGTTCATGCATTTAAAGAAATCCTTTTCGAATTTGTTCTTGGCTTGATTTCGAAGAGTTGCATTAAGGTCTATGTATGGTACTAGCCAAGGACTTTGACGAAACCGTAAAACTCTATGAACATATGTCAGCATACTCCCCGAGTGTATTACTCTTAAAGTGATCCCACACCAGTAGAGCGCGACAGTGTTCTTTATCGGATATATTTTCATCACGCATTTTATCGTAGAATTTATCATAGGAAGGTACTGTGACATCATCTAATTTATTAAAATTGTCCACGTACGCGTAGGGGAAATTACCTGTCTTTATAACTAAGTTAAAGTCATGATCACCAACAAAATATTTCCTTGCCTCTCTACATTGATCATCTGATAAATTATGAGATAGAGCATTTAAGGATGCCGCCATGAACCTACAAATATCGACGAATAGCAAATATATGTACTTCTTTTCCCATGGCCGCGACCATTAATGAATTCGTCTACATAAATATGCTTACCGAACGTTATATATTTCTGACTATCAACAGGGAGTCAGGTAATTTCTTCAGTTTCACTCGCTAACTGTTTGATGAACAGGTGGACATCATAACTACTGAGATTATGGAAAAAAACTGGGATAAATGTAGGTAATTGATAGTTTAAATTGCAATTTGAATGTGCCACACCACGATATATACCAGTGACGTGACAGTGATCTCATACTTTGGAATTTGTAAGATCATCCGTAAAAAGCTTGTCGCATATATAACACTTACCACTTTGCTCATGTATCACCAGTTGTTCGTCAGTTAGTGGTAACATTGGAACAATAGTTTTCAAATGCTCATTATATATCCGTTTCACATCAATCTAGAACAACTGAACATTACATTTCAACGAGAAGTGTTTCTGCAACTGAATTTGTATTAGTTTCAAAACATTCACTTTAACGTCACCCATAAACGTCTGCACATCCGTATGGGTATTGCATGGTGATAGTCTATACGAAACAATGCGCTGTTTAAAATCATTGCGAATCACTTCAACCCCAGTATCAACGAGTAGACACACACTTGATTTGTGCCTATTGCTTCTAAGATGCCCTTGATAAGCATATCGAGGAACATCAATCGAACAAACAGTGCAGTGCACAATTTCAACACTTTTGCTACTTTTATTTTGTACTGGTTCGCTGCTTGGTGTGACTTACGCTTCCGTTAGTTGTTCAAACCCAATGGCCCTGGTTCTGCAAAGGAATCAGCATGTCTGTGCTGCTCATTATTCTTTAAGTTGTTTGATTGCCCAGGTTGTGCAAGACGTTCAGCAATATGGCTATGTTCCGTTATGTTCGCATCGGAAGTACTTGGTTGCACCACATTCCTAAGTGCGGTACGATTTTGCGGTACAGCCTGCGGCATCTCTGAAGGTGGGGTAGTTGGAATACTTATCCAACAAGAGTCTTTTCTTGAAAATTTCTTTAGACATTCACATTGAAACGTTTTATTGCGATTTGTAACAGAGAGAATGTATAAACAATGTATAAGTGAACGGGTAGATTTACGTGTTTTGTTATAATTTCTTTTTTTACCTCTTTATTGCACTTTATTAGTTTGCAGCATTACTATCATGTATTACAACTGTTAAGAAAAGAAGTTATATCCAGCGATGCGAACGAGGACGTAAAGTAACATATCACCAGGAATAGGATAATATGTATGATGGATATATCAAGTTGATGGGTAGAGTAGTGGACGGGTAAGGAAACAATAATAATGATAGTCTGGATAGAGTGTTGTTGACCACACATATTCTACCCACCATTGTATCTCACCCTACTATATGCTTTGGGATGGAAGCATATAGCAGCAGCAGTATGTAATCCCTTCGTTTCAAAATTTCATTTTTATTAGAAACATAGTTATAAAGCAGCCCTTACACGGTCATTAATAATGACATTACTTTATCAGAATAACATTAATAATGATTGTGTACGATCGACGAAGTTGGAATAACGGACAGTAATGATGCGATCCGGATTTTCTGATCTTGGCGCCTCATTACCTTAAACGGGAGGGGATAATGTCATTAATAATGATTGTGTAAGGTGCGCTGCATCATTACTTCGTTTATCACGGGAAGTCGTCTAGTCAACATGTCGATGCCGGAGAAGAATGATTGTGCTGAAATTGGAGAAGGTGTTTTGCAAAGTTTTATAGCAACCTACGAAGAATTACGTGTATTATTGAACCCTACAGATTCCAATTATAAAAATAACGTTAAAAGGAATGCCGCACACAAGAAACTGCTCCCCATTTATGAAAAATGTAAGCCCTGAGCAACAATATCTGACGTCGGGCTTAAAATTAATACACTGAGATGTATAGGAAAGAATTAAAAAAAAAATAGAGGACTCGAAAAGGTCAGGGACTGGAGCCGACGATGTATACTCACCGTCGTCGTGGGTTTTCCACGCATTGAAATTTATCAACAATTTTGAGCAACCTGTACACATTGGGAACTTACAAGTATGTAAAACGCATTAATTTATGAATTCATTAATTATATTGGTTAATTTTTCATTTGCAAATTACAAATTAGTAGGCTACTGAATTGCGCAATATCATGCAATACGTCATCCGTAGGGCTTACACATAAATTTGCAGGTATCTACTGTTTAATTACAGATTCAGTGATAAAAATGCGTGGGTAGTCTGAAAACTCATACTTTCCCGACAGATTTTTTAAAAGTGTTATCATAATTTGTAACCACAATTTGCCCTCATTGTTGTAATAGTTACAGAATCTTTCTCGTATTGTTTTGGCATCCGCCCCACAGTTTCTGTTAATGGTGCTTTGTAAATTAACAAGATCATAGTTTTTTCGGCTGTACCGGTGGGAAATATATGGGCCATCGCCCCAACAGCAAGGATTCAGTACCAACCAAAGTGGTATACTGTTGATCTTTTTTTCCAGTTATGAATAACTGAAAAAATATTTTATTAGTGTATAATTTAAACAGAATTTTGTGTAATATAGTTTCGTTTTATTTCACATATCTATGTAAATAAAAATTAATCATTTCCTTTTTTGCAATTATCTTTGTAAATAAAAGCTAATGTAATCTCATTCATACGGAAATAGTTTTTGTAGTCTCCTGGCTCGGTGTCTCTAATTTCATTTAATAACAAATATGAGAATACTGATCACGTTTTTTCAGCCACTCCTTTATACAGCATTTACGCCTCAGTCGCTGTTTTGCAGCTAATGCAATAATTATAGCGACACAAGCAGTTTTGTGTGGATCCATTTTATTATCTACGTCTAAGCTAAACAGAGACCACAACTATATTGAACGAAAGTAATGACAGTAAAAATGATTGTGTAGGGTTTTAAGAGTAATGATAATCTGGAATGAAGTGAATTTCGCCAGTAATGTTAGGAAAAAAAAGCTCAATTTCACTTAAATAACACTGAAGTATAATGAAAATACATTGCATGGTATCTATTATGCATTATTAAATTGAAAAATAAGTAATGTATATGAATTTTTGTTACCAGCCATTATTGTAAGAAATTAATTAAAATAAACTTCTTGAATGTATAAATGAGCATTATTGTATTGCGGAACGTATATGTCTGCAATTTTTATTATAATTAAAGAACAACATTGTAATATAATTGCGTCATATGCGTTTGTGTAAGTAAAGGAATGTTATAAGGAAGTGTAAAAGACGTACGTGTGTAAATGAAAAGAGAGAAAGCACAAGTTGAGAAGCTCGACGTAGATTTCAGGGGTGGTGGGGGTAGAGGGGAGGCTAAGAATAAGTCCTAAACGAAACGCTCTCCTGAATTTTTAAATTTTTCCCTACTTCCCAGTAAAACAAATTATTTTTTAACATTTATTAATTTACCAAAAAATAATAAAACTGACCCACTAAACTGAGATTCTAATTTTAAGCAAAACTACTTTTTCTACTTACTAAAACATACACAATTTTGTAAAAGCATTCATGTTGTTAAAATTGATTGATTTTGGAACAAGCAATTACCAAAATTTTCAATAAAAGAACACTTTAAACTGCATAAAGAAAAACAGGATAATGCAAGCATTTTGCTTTGAAAAACGCTTGTACACGTTACAAGACAGTCTATATTTAGCGCTTACGTTACTCAGATTGTGCAATTATTAAGCACACATGCGCTAGTTACAAGTTAAAAGTTTTTTTCACATTTTTTTTTGAGAAAATTTGGAACTGCTATCTTTTGCGCTGTTATTTGTTTAGTCTACATGCAAAAAATTGGAATTTTTGGGTAAAGGACTAGCGCGTTATGATTTATTAATATATGCAAGTATCAACGTTTATGTACATATTAACCACAAATGTGCTATTAACAAGTTAAAAGTTTTTTTTCACATTTTTTTAGTTTTGAGAAAATTTGGAACTGCTATCTTTTGCGCTGTTATTTGTCTACATGCAAAAAATTGGAATTGTTGACTAAAGGACTAGCGCGTTATGATTTATTAATATATGCAAGTAACAACGTTTAAGTACTACTTTCACAAAACTATTTGTCTTTCATTCAAATTACAACGCACCTTTACTGAATGGCACATTCACTCGAAGTTGATTCATTTTTTTTCTGCTCATACAACTCTAAATCTATCCTCAATTCTTTTACTTTCTTGATTAACACCTCGAGTCTTTTCTTTCTCTCATCAATACTAAATAATTGTTTCTTTCTTTCTCTTCTTATCATTCTTATTACTTTCACCATTTCTAGCAATAAAAAGTTTACTGAATCATGCAATCCCGGAGAAGCCTATTAATTATAAACATGCATCCTTTCAAAACTGCTAACCTACTCAAAAAAACTTTTCGATTTCGAAGAATGATCACCTTGCAACTTCTATTTTTAGCTTTGACATTGACCAGCTCCAAAAATTTATATTTCCCACCAAAAGTTTGACCTTGAAAATTCTATTCTTAGATTTTCTATTTTTTAGCTTTTCACCTTGACCTTTTTATATTTCTGAGAAATGTAATATGATACCACCGTAGGTCAATAATATTTGACCTTGAAAACTCTATTTTTAGATTTATGATTACCTTGCAACTTCTATTTTTAGCTTTGACCTTGACCAGCTTCAAAATTTTAAATTTCCCGCCAAAAGTTTGACCTTGAAAGAGCTCCAAAAGCTTTCGTTTCTCACCACCAGAGGGTGAGTGACCTTGAACTGGTCCAGAACCGGGCCCATATTACTACTAATGTCATTATTAATGACCGTGTAAGGGCCCCATATGGGATTGAAATTTTTAAATTTTAAAATTCCTAACTACGATTCTGGATAAGATAGAAATCTCATAAAGCTCATTATATTTCTTCGTTATATAATGTGACTATAAAATATGTAAATTTAAAAGCTATACGCTGATAGGCCAGTCACTATAACTTGCAATATAATAAGATATACTTACTTACAAAAATTATTATTTTCTTATTCACCTTATATTTTGCAAATCACTGTATATTTTTACGTATTTGGACAGCATGAGAAATTAGCTTTAAAATACTTTGTTTTTGAAACTTTGATATAAAATATTAAAGCAGTTTAGCAGCTATACACGTTTACTATATAATCCCTTAATTCCAAGATTTTATTTTTATCAGAAGCATAGTTATGAGGGATTGAAATTTTCAAATTTGAAAATTTCTAACTCCGGTCCAGGATAAGTTAGAGAAATCTCATTATATTTTTGTTATATGTGACTATAAAATACGCAAATTTAAAAAAAATACCAGAGCCGTTTTTAAGAAAATCAATAATGAGAAAAAGGACAGTTTTAACCCCGTAATTAAGGGCAACATTTAATTTTTTTCAAAAATATTTACAAACTGTTCGAAAGCATGTACTTTTATATACAAGTTGCGTTTTTCAAATTGCAAGGTGCTTTTATGGTTTCTTAGTGACAGCGCAAGCGCCCACATGTACCAAAATCGCCATATTGGCCGCCATTTTGAATTTACAATTTTTAAAAATTTTGTTCGATCAGGGTTTAGGGTTTCTAACTTTTCACCAAAGATAGACTTTATGGCTCTGATTTTGGAAATGTACCCCCCAAAAAACCACCCTCGTTTCGCCACCCATTAATTGATGATACAGAACCACACACATACATGAAAAAAAAACTTCAAAATTTTTTCTATTGCAATACTTCTTAGTAAAGTAAAAAACAGTTGATTACAATTTTACTAATAGTGTGCTTTACTTTTTTGGTAAACCACATATCGCACATCAACAACAATGTCATAAGGCGACAACTGATTATTTTGATTAAATAGCAGATAAAGATATCTCTTAGCATTTTACATTCGATTATTTCCGTGAATTGAGAGATATTATTTTTGTGTCAATAATAATACTAATTAGCATTTTATATTATAGAAAATCATATTAGCATATTAATTATTCATAGATGAGTTTTTATTGCTGCAAATTCATAAGCGTATTTTAACAATGTGTCATTGTTGCTGACCATACTGCTAATAGAATTTACAGAAATTGCGAGTCAATGGGAAGAGATTACAATAATTTATTATAATATGTAATTATACATTCAAAATTTAGTTAAAAAATAGCATGTAAAGGTAATTCCATTTTATTTAAAAATAAGAATGTATTACAGACTATTACAAAAAATAACGGAAACACACACTGTCACTACACACTGCTACCTTTACAGATTTTTATAATTGATTTTAAATTCTTCCCTGTTTTTTTGTAGGTGGTGTCACTGTCAGACGTCTTAGAATTAACAGTAAAAAGTTCACCTTTAAATACTTTTAACATTACAATGTCAGACAACAAAACTTTTTCTCCTTCAGAATTTACAGAAAAATTCTGCCCTATGTTCTCTTGTAAATGTATTAGGTCAAAAAAGTATGTGAAATCCATTTCTTTAATTTTGTATGAAGTGCCTGTCTTTTTTGCGTTAGAAATTACAGGAATCCACTGTGCAGGAGTATAAATGGGACCAGCTCTTAGAATACATTTCTTCTATTTTCAATTATGGAATGCATGTTGTCCCCTTCATTTTGTGTGTGGCCCACAACCAAAAAATTTAAAGCAATAGATGGGATATTTAGCTTATTTTTATAAAGAAGTAAAGAGGTTATATATTTGTTTTTGTTTTGGCCATAGCAATTGTCATAGTATAACACCACAGGAAAACTCTTAGAGCATTCATTTTGTAAAAATAAATATAAACATGAACCTATTTCATTCGACCCACGGTAACCCTCACCTTCGTGCCAAACATAACAGAAACCATTCAACAATCTGAGTCGAATATGGTAAAGTTATAAGTATTTAGGTTCGATTTGTAGTAAAAGCTATTAATGTCACTACAAGAGGTTTGGACAATCGCCTGTAAATTGAAACGAACAGCAATACACATACCTTCCTTGCTTGCTTGCTGTCTCATTCCTTCCTTGATTTCATCGAAGACTTTCATTTGATGCCCATGCTTCCCTTGTTTATCATTTTCTAAAATTCCATTTTTTGCTTTTTCTATAACTGTACATACCATACGATACAATATTCCTCACGTTCTTACAAAAAAATTCTTGCAAACTCTAATTCTCTGGGCATCAACTTCAAAATAGAATGAATGGTTATTTTTTCTTAGCAGATGACTTTCTAATGTTCGAGTGTGTGGTATGGCAGTTAATTGTTTTAAATTGTAACTTCTCTGCTTGTGTAAGTCTCCTATTTCCCAATATTGTTTAAAGATTATTTTCGTTGCTAATCTTCCACATTGGAATTTACAGCTTTCTTTGCAAGATCCTAATATTTTTCGCTCTTCCACTTTTTTATTTCTGGAATTTATGTATGCCATGCCACTATTCATCTTTTTCTTCCTTTCATTTCTCACACATTTTGCAGGATTACATTCTCTTTCTTTTGTTTTCTTTAAATTCTTCAGACATCTCTGCCTGGTTGTCATTGTTATGTAATAATTGATTTACTTCATTATTTTCTGATTCTATATTAATGTGTATTTCACCTATCAAGTCATTCACTACATTACTTTCTTATCACTTTCTGAATTATTATCTGAAGCATTTTCACTTTCTTCAAACTTGTAGGTGGGATCATTTATTTCCTCTTTATTGTTATCAGTTTCAGTAAATTTTTTCTCAGTTTTGTTTGATTCAGCAACGCTGCCAATTTCACTCGTTTCTAAATTATTAATTTCGAAAGTGTCAATAGAATGTAAATTGTAATCAGGTCTTAACAAAAAATACATTGTAACAAATAATATTTAAATTTAATTAAAACAGCAAACTTCAAGATTTTCATATTTTGCTTACATGTGTTCAAACAGGGTGCAAAAGTATAGAATATATCACAGTCTAAGCGATTCTTTTTTAAACAATAATAATTACTTACAAATTTCTCATCCAGCAATTCATCTGCGAACAAGCAATCCAGTATCAGAGCCGTGGCAAGCAAACTCTCTCAACTGACTTTGTCCCTACCTGACAATCCTGTCTAAAATAGGAAACATAAATTATATAACTTCTAGTTAAGTGAGGATCTTTACCTGTTGCTCAATTATGCATCTGTCGCCAGTTTTAAAACAAATAGTTTCTGCTGCTGCAAGATGTAGCATGTATTTTGAACGATTATTCATTTTTAAACACAAACTGCTATTATTTTAAAACTCACAAAAAAGTTTTTAATCAACAACGGTCAAATACAACCATGCCACGTTGTAGGAAATATGACAATATTGCACAGCACACTTAATTAAAAGTAGTATGTAATTCTACTGCAACACCGTCACAAGTTAGTTATGACACTGTTGTTGAACAGAGAGATGCAAAAAAGGCAATATGTTTTACATAAGTCGTCACCTAGTGTCTAAGTGACAAACTATCTTTAAAATAATTAAAAATTATTATTAATTTTATTAAATACATAAATAAAAAGTTTACTTCGAGTATGATTTGAACCTACGACCTGTACTTTGCTAGAGTACTGTGCAAACCAACTGCACTATCGAGATTCAAGCCACTATCGATGTAAATTTTGTCTTTATGTACCGGGTCAACTAAGAACGGCCGTTAGCCATATCTCAGGAATGGATTATAGCACAGGTTCGGGAAAAAAATTTTATAACAAAAGTGGCCTCGAGAAACGCCTGGAAATTATTTTCACAATTGTAGCTCCACCGCTAGAGGGCGTATTTGACAGTTAAAATTTTAAAAGCAAAATTTTTCAAAATTTACTCAATTAAGGGCATATTAAATACTCTAATCAGATTCCTCGACAAATTCTGCATATTTTTATTTGACAAGTTTTAGTCTATCTCTTCAAATAAGGAGTGGGGAGAGTGGAACCTTGTTAGAAAAACGCCTTTAATTCAGGTTCTGCTTGACTGGTTTTAATAAACTTGATGTTGTTTCAAAGAGCTTTTGTTAAACAATAGAAAATTTGTAAATTTGAAGCAATCTGATTAATAACATAAATGCTAGAGGCGCCGTTTAATATTTTTTAATATTGTGTTTTTCTTTACAATTTTAAATGTAAGCATAAAAATTTAAGTAAGTGTTTAAAAAGTAGACTAAATTAGTAATAAAACAGTGAAAACTGCAAGTCGATACCTTTTTCCTATCCTGAGATATCGTAAGAAACAGGTAAATGGCGTAATTGTTATTCCAACGTCTAGTAGGCTAGTACGCGTTAACGAAAATTATTAAGTTTAGCCTGGATGAAGAGATCTTACATTGGTCTGCAGTAATTTAAACTGTTATCATACTAATGTTATGGTTGCCGCTAGTTTACCTAAATGTAATGCTGTCGCTACTAAGAATGAGAACAAATTATAAAATAATAATAATGTGTAATAATCTAATAATTAAAACCTTAAATAAATAACTACGTAATTAGTGTCGCCCTAGATGTTCGAAATGTCATGGCCCTCTTTACTAATTTTGTTGTCATCAGTAAATCGTAATTCATATTTTAAACTGTATTTGTTGTTGCTGGGCAAATATCGGTTTTTATTGATATTTTATGCTTTTGATTTACTAACACATCGCTAGAAAACAAATATAACATTCTAATATAATTAAAAAAATGTTAGATTTATCACATTATTATTTTATAATTTGTTCTCATTGTTAGTAGCGACAGCATTACATTTAGGTAATCTAGCAGCAACCATAACATTAGTATGATAACAGTTTAAATTACTGCAGACCAATGTAAGATCATTTTATCCACGCTAAATTTAATAATTTCCGTTAACGCGAACTAGCCTACTAGACGTTGGAAGAACAATTCCGCCATTTACCTGTTTCTTACGATATCTCAGGATAGGAAAAGATATCGACTTGCAGTTGTCACTATTTTATTACTAATTTAGTCTACTTTTTAAATACCTACTTAAATTTTATGCTTCCTTTTAAAATTGTAAAGAGAAAACAATATTAAAAATATTAAACAGCTCCTCTAGTATTAATGTTATTAATCAGATTGCTTCAAATTTACAAATTTTCTATTGTTTAACAAAAGCTCTTTGAAACAACATCAAGTTTATTAAAATCAGTCAAGCAGAACCTGAATTAAAGGCGTTTTTCGTAACAAGGTTCCCTCTCCCACTCCTTATTTGAAGAGATAGACTAAAACTTGTCAAATAAAAATATGCAGAATTTGTCGAGGAATCTGATTATAATATTTAATATGCCCCTTAATTGAGTAAATTAAAAAAAATTTTGCTTTTTAAAATTTTAACTGTCAAATACGCCCTCTAGCGGTGGACCTACAATTCTGAAAATAATTTCCAGGCGTTTCTCGAGGGCACTTTTGTTATACAAAATTTTTTCCTGAACCTGTGCTATAATCCATTCCTGAGATATGGCCGACGGCCGTTCTTAGTTGGCCAGCCGGTATGTAAATAATAAAATATCTTTAAAATAGTTTTGCTGAACAAAGTTTGATAAAATGTTCATTCGGTATGCCATAAACCCAAAAAATCAATTTTTTAGACTTATAACAGTGTTGCTGCCGATGTACGGTGTGCTTTCATATATTTAAGTTGAGGTGATTTTATTTTTATGGTTTTTAACAAAACATTAATATGTTTTCATTTTCTACAAAAAGTTTTTATTTCTAACTGTACACTAAGCATTATATTTACATATGTAAAATTTTCAATTACGCTAATTAATAAATTATGTTACAATTTTTTAATAAGTTAAATTCAAATCTATGCAATATGTTTACATATAGTACGAAACACAAATGATTTATATACAAAAACTAGTTTACTAATAATTTCAAAACAATTATAGAAAAATGTACTGTGGTTAAATCTCACTATACCCTCTTTGAGGTTTGAGCTTCGTTAGTTTATAACAAAATAAAATTAACAATTATCACACAAACTTTGCAAATGTAGAACGAAAACTATTCCTAAATGGAAAGTCTTTATGTGCGACTTCATAAAATTTAAAAAACATCAATTTATTGCATTAATATCAGCTGTTGGTTTTTGTAATTCAACTATATACGAATCATCAGATATAACAGTTGATTCAATGTCCTCTTCACCATGTGTTCCAGTTGTTTCAACAGTATCTGTATCTAATGTGTCTATAACAACATCTGTAGAGTCAACTTCCCCATCATGTAACGTCTCACTAATTTCATTTTTATTATCTGCAAATTAAGAAATTATTACATGGAGTTATAAAATAAATTCATACCTAAAATTATGTATGTATCTTGATTATCATCATACTCTTCTGAACATTCTATTATCTCTGAGTTATTGACTACTTCAAAATTTTCATTTGAGGTATCATCTTCAGTAAGCTTCTCATGAACAGTTTGAGGAATTGCAAATTGTGAAATCTGTGTTTCATAATCCACAGAATTGTGATCATTATCAGCAGATAAAACACCAGAAGCTTTTAGAATATCTGCCAATACCGATGATTTGGTACTTTCACTGTTATTAACAATATCATCAATAAGATTTGTGTTGTCAAGTTTGCTATCATTCTCTACATAAGGTAGCTCATCTTTTTTAACTGTACAATTGGTTTTAAATCCATCATTAATGATTCTTGTGGTTTACTAGTCATTATGACAGGCGTGCTAGATGTACTTTTTGTTAAAGCCTGTATTCCACTAACATTGTTCATGATATACAATGGAGAAGTCGATGATGTAGTTTTTGTTAAAATTTTACCACCAACAGGTAACATTTTAATACTACCTTTAGCATTTAAAGCATGTAAATGAGCCAATGGTATAATTTTTTTACTAGTTGAACTTGTTTTCACAGTGACAACTTTATGTTTAGCAGAATTAGTTGCAAACGAATTGGCCACAGCAGTTCCTAATGATGTAAGTTGTATTGCGTTTGTGTTAGTACTTGTTGTAACTATCTTAAATTTATCAAAATTCTTAACGGAAACATTTTTTACAAAAGGAATAGTAAGAGTACGTTGTAAGATACTAGAAGTGTTTATGGTTTGAGCATTTGAAACTATTATAAGTTTTTGACCTGTAATTCCTTTTGTTAGAGGTTTTCGTGCTGTACACACTTTCAAAGATTTTGGTATCTCACTGCTAGGACCAGGTGAAGCAATATGTTTGTATGTTATGTTCGGATTTGCCTTTATATTGACTACTGTTTGCTTTTGAGGCTTTGGAGCTTGGTTTTCATTGGAACAGCTTGGTTGAGGAGAAGTACGATTTGAATCTGAATTTTTTGGAATAGATAAACTATTTGTATCACTCATTAAATGATCTGTCATTTCTTCATTTTTACATGGGGGTTGTATACTAATATTTTGTAATATATTTATCTTAGGACTAGCATTCAATGATGTTGATAAAGGTAATTTTTGTACTTTTGATGTAAAATGTTGCTGATGTAACATTCTATTTTGCTGATGTATGTTTTTGTATTCATGATCTAATTCTTGTGGCTTTACCTTCATTTTTTGTTCTTCTTTTGCTGCTCCTTTCACTTTTTGCCTACAAATTAATGAATTACTTTCACAAAAGAAAATTAAATATGGGAAATTGTAGATAATAAAAACATAAAAAAGTATGTGGCAGGACTTAAATATTTTAGTACATGTGCATGTAAAGAGTTATAATAAATAGGGTTTAGATTTTTAAATTCGAAAAGTTATTTTTATGTGCTAAAAATAACCAAGATATGAAACTAGTGAATGCTAGTGCATTATAGGACTTTCTTGCAAAATACTAAAAAATATATGGGGTATTTTTATATCTTTGAAATATTCAGCTGTTTTAGAAATATTTAATAAAAACCAAAAACTGACCCTAATAAACCTCCCTTTCCGAGATATCCAGACATCATGGCCGATCTTGACGAAACTTGGCTAAAAGTTGTAAAATGAGCTAATAAGTCGATTTAGCGATGGTGAAAAAAAGTCGATTGCATAACGTTCTATACCTAGATATGTATATGTAGGTTGAAAGTTAAAAAGAGATGTCTCGCTTATCTTCCAAGATAACTATGGACTGTTTCATATCATTTTAAAGCAAATTTCGCCCCCTTTCAAATAAAGTAAGAGTACGTGCATGTTATACCAGCAATACAGGGAATCTTTTTAATTTCCGGAAACCAGGAAGTAGTGTTTTCATCAGGATAATATCATTTCATTAGCACAAATGAACAAAGTTTATTTCCAAAATCCCAAGTCTGTAACCAAAATAGTAAGAAAGTTATAACAATATCAATATTAAATATTTGAAAATTCATATCTCCTATGCTAACTAGTACCTTTAGAAGAAACAGGTTAGTTGCATTCATAAGAGTGGGTGGTTGCCTAGAAAATATAAAAAAAAACAAAAAAATGCTTGGAGAGAATTTTGAATAAATCAATTTCGAATAAATGTTAAAGTTTGATCCCTTAAATGTACGCAAATTTATACCATAATTTATTACGTAAAGAAATCTTGTTAAAGAACCTTTATTTAACTATGCATATCTATTTCTAATTCTTTTATATCTTGAACGGTATCAGAAATATATATTTCTACAAAAAAAAATGTATATGTGATTGTAACTGCGGCCATATTTTGGAATTTTAAAAAATTGCATTTCATGTGAGTTATTGATGACCTGAATTTCAATCTTCTATGTTAAAATTTGCCCCCAAAATATCACCCTTATTTTCACCCCCTGTATACTTATTGAGTTTAAAAGCTGGTTTTGTCGACATAATTGTCTCGTAGGCCTTCATTTCAAATTTCATCCAAATCGCCCGTATAGTTTCGGCTGGCGAGTGACCACAGACACACACAGACAGACGAACATATTGAAATATTTTCTATAATTTTGTTTTTCGGGTTCATGGAATCGTAAAACATCAAAATAACGCAACTTATATTTTTCGATTTTTCTTCGACCGCAATACTTGTTTAGCAATAAAAAATTATTTTGTTTCCCTACATCTAGCTAATTTGAATTACAAGACACAATGAGTTATATTCTTAAATTCTCAATAAGATAGCATTTTTTAATAATGTTAAAATGTAAACCACCAATAAAACACTGGTGATCATCTTTTATGCTGTTGCACTGTATAATTATTACAAATTGTGTAATTATAAACTTTTTAAAAACCATAACTTTTGTGCAGACCAACATGGTTTTATATCTGGAAAGTCAACTTAAACAGCACTATAAAAGATTTTGCTGAATGTTCTAACAAGTATAGAAGCGGAATGCACTGTGAAAAATTATTAATTAAATAAACTAGAACATTACTGTTTCCATGGAGTAGCATATTAAGTAAATCATAGGTACCTCACAGATCAATTCTCGACAGTAGAAATCAATCATAGTCAAAATAAAGTACTTAAATCATACAGATAGTCCCAGCTAAGGAATGCCTGCGGTATTCCACAGGGATCAATACTTGGACCATAATTCTTCCTCGATCGTAAATGAATTCTCAAAGAATATTAACTCAGACAGTAGGTATTAAATTAACAGCATCTACAGATGACACAACCGGCAATTAAATTAAATAATCTGACGAATCTCGAGGAAAAATAAACGAAACAGAAACAAAATTTAGGATTGATTTCAATATAATAAACTACGTCTAACTATTGATAAGAGTAGTTGTTTGTTACCATTAATACAAAACAATAAAAGGTAAATCACTGATTGATAATAAACTAATAATTTAATTAATACATGCTGTTAAAGGAGTGCAAAATAATGCATTATAGAAATACAATTAGATAATAAATTAAATTAGTTTTTACATTATCACAATTTCAAAAATAAAATAAATTAGGGTTTATTTGCTTTACGTTCAAAATTAGTAATGCGAACAATGTACTTGTCATTAATAGTCTCATATTAGATATGGATTGTTACCATGTAAGGGTGACCAGATAAGAATGCAAAGTGCTGTTTCTCGGAAACTATTCGTCGTAGAGAGTTGCGGTAAAAAATTTTACTACTAAAGTGGCCAAAAAGACCGTGGAAAATATTTTCAAATTTGCAAGATGACCGCCAGGGGGCGTAACCGCCATCCTAAACTTTTAAAGTGATTTTTTACTGAAATCCACCTAGTAAATGTACCAAAAAATTATATGCTTTTTAAAGCTCAGCTTTATTCGAGTAATTTTTGTTTGACGTATCTATTAAAATAAAGTGGTGGGGGGTGATTCAGTGATTTTTAAATAAACAGCTGTAACTCCTAAACGACTGAACTGATTTTAATAAACTTAGTCTCGTTGGAAAGAGTATTTATCGCTCCATCAAATCCATCTTACTTGTAATATGTATAATTTTTAGTGAAGCCGCTAGAGCGCAAAAATTGCAAAATTCTCTAAAAAATTAAATGCAACAATATCACTTTTTTAAAATAAAAATGAGATGAAATCATCACTAAATAGGTTAGTGAAAACTGCATCTCGATATCTTATTCCTACCCTAAAATATCGAAGAAAGAAAATTTAGTTATTATAAAATTTGAAAAAGTCGATATTACACCGGTATTTATTCTTATTTATTTGTCTTTTTTCAAGATTCAATGAAAAATTTCATTTTATAATTTTTAAATAATAAAAGTTTTCATCATTTCAAAAATAAAAAAAAACATGTAGGGGCATAATAATCAATGTATAGAATTTGCAAGTGCAGAATAGGCAGAATATTAGGAGTAGGCCATTGAGAAAAAACAAATACCTAAAATCAACTTGTAAACAAATATTAAAATTTGACAGACAGTGTAATTTATGTTTGTTGCCCAAGTAAGTCCTTAAAACTGCCTATAATGTCTTTTACAAATGATGAAGCTGTTGATATGATTGCGGTATATTTTGAATGTCTTCAAAATGAGGCATTGGGTAAGCGAGTATACTGAGCTCGATATCCAGATCGGCGTCTACGCGATGCGAGAATTTTTCCGCGTTTAGTGTAAAATTTGTGTAATACTGGAAACTATCGACCAAAGTTGCGAAGAGACTCGGCTAGAAGAATGGAAGACAATATTGTTAGTCTTAGCATACGTGTCATTGAATCCCCATGTTAGTACGAGTGCAATGTCTCTTGCGTTGGATATGTCATGAACTACTTACTATTCAAAACATTTTAAAGGATCATAAGTAAGTTCTTATGTCACTGCAAATACTACTTTACATGTTTGACAATGTGTTTGTAATTTCAAATTTTTAGAATGTACTCGTATCATATGGTTTTACATCAAGCATTACATGACGAAGACTTTGACCGACAGATAGATTATTGTCATTGGATGTTGGGCGTGATCAGGAAAATAGAGGATTTTATCCGAAATTCTTTGGACGGATGAGGCCACTTTTAAAAGTGATGGAAACATTAATTTACATAATATGCATTATTAGTTTGACACCAATCCTCACTGGTTGCGCGAGGTCCAACATCAAGGTGTTAATGTATGGTGTGGCATCCTGGACGGAACTATTGTAGGTCCCTATTTCTTTGATGAACCACTAAATGTTGCCGTGTTTCTTGATTTTCTGGTAAACCAATTGCCTATTTTCTTAGAAGATGCGCCCTTGCAATTACGGCAAAATATGTTTTTATAACTAGATGGTTGCCCAGCACATTTTTCAATAAATGTGCGAGAACACTTAAATTTAATATATCACCAGAGGTGGATTGAACGAGGAAGTCTATTTCCTTGGCCACCCCGATCCCTAGACTTAACCAGTTTGGACTTTTATCTATGGGGTCGGTTAAAAGATATTGTTTAAGAAACTCCACCAACAATGAGAGACGACATGAAAGTACGAATTCGAGAGGCGATTCGTAGCCTGTCAAGAGCAGAAGTTGAAACTGCTGTAATGTCCGCGCATGAGCGGCTCCAACAATGCATCGAGGTCGCAAATTTGGAATAACACCTTTCAAAAATAAATATTATCATATTATTACATTTAATTTTTGAAATTATGAAAACTTTTATTATTTAAAAATCATAAAATGATGAAATTTTTCATTTAATCTTGAAAAAAGACAAATAAGAATAAATAACGGTGTAATATCGACTTTTTCAAATTTTATAAAAACTAAATTTTCTGTCTTCGATATTTTAGGGTATGAATAAGATATCGAGATGCGGTTTTCACTAACCTATTTAGGGATGATTTCATCTCATTTTTATTAAAAAGTCATATTGTTGAATTTAATTTATTAGATAATTTTGCAATTTTCTGATATTATATCAAAAAACGCGCTCTAGCGGCATCACTAAAAATTATACATATTACAGGTAAGATGGATTTGATGGAGCAATACACGCGCTCTCCAACGAGACTAAGTTTATTAAAATCACTTAAGTTGTTTAGGAGTTACAGCTGTTTATTTAAAAATCACTGAATCACCCCACCCCTACTTTATTTTAATAGATACGTTAAACAAAAATTACTCGAATAAAGCTGAGCTTTAAAAAGCATATAATTTTTTGGTACATTTACTGGGTGGATTTCTGTAAAAAATCACTTCAAAAGATTAGGATGGTGGTTACGCCCCCTGACGGTCATCTTGCAAATTTGAAAATATTTTCCACGGTTCTTTTTGGCCACTTTAGTAATCAATTTTTTTACCGCAACTCTCTACGACGAATAGTTTCCGAGAAACAGCACTTTGCATTCTTATCTGGCCACCTGGTACAAGGCATATTAAAATTATACTTTTTAAAGTGAAACATTCCAATAGTTATAAACATACATTTTGTAAAGCTTACAGTATATAAGGCAAAATCTCTGCCTTTTGAATTGAAACAATGTTTTGGTTACGTTTTTAGTTTCATTTGCATTGAAAATGAATCACATTTGAAATTCTTAACTAATTTTAATGAAAATAACGACCCCGCTACTTACAACCTTGATCATGTTGCTTTGAGAAATGACTAAGAGAGACAAACTGTTAAGAATTTAAACAAATTAAACAGCGTTTAAAATATCATGTTTTGGTCAATCAAGTTTATATAATAGTTTTACAAATATTTTTCGCGTGCTTTATATTTTTGTAAAAATAGTCAACGGAGACTACTTATTACGGCGGATTAAAAGGCTCATTATAAATTTAATTAAGTAATTGATATAATCGATTTTGATCAGGTTACAAACCCGGTGTATTATATTAGGATATCTAAGTTTGTAAAAATTATTTGGAAATTCATACTAGATTTAGAAAAATTTTTCTGAAATATGTGTTATTTGACACATTACATGAGCAAATAAATTTAACTAAGATCATCTACAAAGTGCTGTGTATGAATTTTTATCGGTGAATCGAGAATATTGGCACGCGACAGGTATGAAAGGGTTGGGGGTGAAAATCGAAATAGTCTTCATTTTACACCGTCGAAACTTTAAATTTTGGGGCCATTTTTAATTATGTAGTTTGAAAGTACATAAACTTTCAAGTTTTAAAATAGAAAGTTTATTGTCTGCAATCATTAAACATAAGGTTATTTAAATCTAAGTTCTAAGCGTCGAATTACAAGATTTGACCAACGAAGTAAATATTGTGTTGTGTATTTAAGTTAGACAATTAAATGTTTAACAAAGAGGTGCGCTAAACTCATTTTCCTTTAAAGCAAGTAACAAATTCAAAAATTTATAAATTATTATTATATAATTAAGTAAATGGTGCAATAATATGGTTCACGATTAATTGGTTATAATTGGAAATTCAGAAGATTTGTCTTAATTATATTAACACATAGAACTTAAGGAAATAATAAGACAAATATTAAATACCCTAAGTAAATACGTGTTGATTTGGGGCGAAATAAATAGTAACGTTCAAATATACTTAGTTTTTTTAATGCCTGTAAGCGAAAACAGGTTTTACTGGTTCCTGTAAAAACCATTGTGTTCTTAATTACTAAAAGGGAGATAAACTGGTTTGTCAACAAATCAATTGTAGTTCACGGAAATTGGAACATTATTATACTACACTTACCTTCAAATATAGTATGAGTGTTTCTGCACATTGTGATCAAGAAGGAATACCTGATATTGGATTATTAATTTTGGTTGACATTATTTTTTTGTTTTTTATATAGGGTTACTGGGGGCCCGATACAAAGTTATAAATATGTGATAGAGTAGGTCATTTGGGACTTATTTGACCTCATATGGTATTAATCAAAATGTTATCATTTTCAAGATATTGAGCATTTTTTATGTTTTTATGATATTCTGATTTTGCTTCAATAAAACTACAATAAAAAAATATTACAAGTATTTAATTATTCATTATTTATATTTTCGGAATCCTCAATGTGTTCCTTATTAAACTCAGATAACAAAGCAATCTAACCGTGATAGCTTAAATTTTACATGGAGACTCATATGTACAATTATTTTTTAAATTTAAGGAATTAAAGCTTCAAATTTATGTTATACACACCTATAACATGTATTTTCATTCAATTTTTTTTAAAAACTTCTCCATATAATCCTTCTTTAATTAAAATCAATTAAAGTATGTATCACTTTCATTTCAAAAAGAAATTAGTGATAATTTGGCTTAATGTGATTTTGAGTAATTTTAAATTTAAAAAACAATTGTACATATTAGTTACCATGTAAAATTTAAACTATCATGGTTAGATTGCTTTGATAAGGCACACATTGAGGATTCTGAAAATATAAATAATGAATAATTAAATACCTGTAATATTTTTTTTATGGTACTTTATTGAAGCAAAATCACAATACCATAAAAAAATAAAAAATGCTCGATGTCTTGAAAATGATAACATTTTGATTAATACCATATAAGATTAAGTTAGTGCTAAATGACCTCCTCTATAAGATGCGGTTTTCGAGACCCCTGTTCTACTTTTTCGTGAAACGAAAGATGCCACAAACAGAATTGTCACAGTCCTATTAGTATTTGAGATATAGGGCGGAATTCAAAATTTGCACATTTTAAGCACCCCTTGTAACTTGCTTTGCCTTGTAATTTTTTGAAATAGTGAAAAGTGGGTTATATGAAGAATTTTCCGTAGAATTCAGTGGCATGCATAGTTTTCCCCAGAAAAGTCAGTTTCTTCGCAAAAAACCAAAGTTTTGTTTTTTTAAATGGAACACCCTGTATATTTTTTTTATTATATAATAGAGCTT
The DNA here is from genome assembly GCA_036346205.1 of Vesta saturnalis. Taxonomy (NCBI): domain Eukaryota; kingdom Metazoa; phylum Arthropoda; class Insecta; order Coleoptera; family Lampyridae; genus Vesta; species Vesta saturnalis. The sequence goes on from JARFJB010001973.1 coordinate 67,458, forward strand.
ACTCTCAGCTTTTAAAAAATATATATTGTATGGTACATCTTTTGCATTATTAACCTCAAGAATGAATGTTACGTTAATTTAACATTTTGATGATATAGTTGGCCATGAAACCTATAAATCAGTATAAACTTGTATTTTTTTGAACGTCCAAGATATATTTGAGCATTCAAAAAGGGCTACTAGATTCTTACTGTGTAAATACGCGATTATAATAAATCCAAGGACTTTTACGCAGAAATGCAAAAATGATAACAAAAAATTATCCAAATTAGGTACAATAATAGTTTTTGAAACATATTCAAACTGGAATTTTTTTTTTAATTGGGTAAAATGCATCTTCAGTTTCAGAAAAAATATTGCTGGCAATAACACTTATAAAGAGTACTTTATATCTACATTTGTTAGTAGGCTGGGCCTACTCTGATCTAAACATTATTTTTGTGCAATAATCGTATTGTTTGTTCATTGTGCAAAATATGCCAGAAAATCAAAATTTTGAAAAATATGACATGCTGATTTGCTTTGGTCAGAGTACTGAAAACGCCGACACAGCAATAAATTTGTTGTATTTTAACAGGTAAATGTATTTTCCTTGGTATTAATTTTAATAATTCAGTAACTTTACATCTATGTAGGTATCTATGTACGAGACAACCTAGTAAACTTACGTTTTATGGATTAAAAAGAAATTTAATTTAAAGAAAATCGAGAGAATGATGAGGTTACCGTTTTAGCCATTGTGGAGGGTAATCCTATAAGTTGCAGAACTATAGAAAGTAGTATTGGAGTTTCGAAAACAAGAATCCAAAAAATACTTCGCCATCCTAAATATAAACCATATACATTTAGGCTTGTTCAACATCTACATCCTGGCGACGCTGAACGCAGGTTAATATTTTGCAATTGGTACTGAAACATGTTAAACATAGTACCCAACTTGGGAAAAAATGTCATATGGTCAGATAAGGCATATTTTAGGTGTTTTAAACAGGCACAATAGCAGATTCTGGTCTCAAGAAAGTCAACACCAAATATTGCGCCAAAGACAACAAGGACTAAACGTTTCCTGCTTTATATTAGGATCAAAAATAAAATTTTACATTTTCGAAGGGAACTTATCCGCTCCTAGACATTTTAGAAATGATTGTGTCTGAATTATTAGATGTATTCTTTTAGCTCGCTTGAACCAAATTCATTTCCAACAGGATGGAGCCCCATCTCACAATGCGCAAATTATACACCCGTTCTTGGAAAACAATTTTGGTAATAGATGGGTTGGCAATAATGGGCCGATAAGAGGGCCTTTTAGGTATCCGGACATGTCAGTCAGATTTCTTTTATGGGGTTACTTGCAAAATAAAATATACCAAACTCAGTACGATAACATTGAACGTTTGACAAATGCAGTTAGAGAAGCTTTTAGAAGATCACCCCATCATTGTGCTTAATGCTATAGAACGAATTGGAAGTGTGTGAAGCATGTATAAGCTATAATGGTCATCAGATCAAACGTCTCTTTTAGTAATTTATATTAGGCTTGTAAAGTTGTAGGTATTATGTTCAGTTTTTAATTTTGTGTTTTTGTATAAAACTTCCTAACCCTTAACCTTGTTTTTTCATGGTCAACTATATCATCAAAATGTTAAATTAACGTAACATTCATTTTTGAGGTTAATAATGCAAAAAAAGAGCCACACAATATACATTTTTTGAAAGCTGAGAGTAAGCATACAGGGCGTTTCATTAAAAAAAAAAAACTTTGGTTTATTGCGAAGAAACTGACTTTTTGTGGGGAAAACTATGCACGCCACTAAATTCTACGGAAAATTCTGTATAAAAAGCCACTTTTCACCATTTCGATAAATTACAAGGCAAAGCAGTTACAAGGGGTGCTTAAAATGTGCAAATTTTGAATTTCGCCCTGTATCTCAAATACTAATAGGACTATGACAATTCTGTTTGTGGCATCTTTCGTTTCACGAAAAAGTAGAACAGGGTCGCGAAAACCGCATCTTTCTATCTTTGCTCGCGAACGAGATACTCACCCATAGCCCATCTACTACGAATACAATTATATCCACCACATCCAGTTATTAACATTTCAAGACAAAATTAGAACTATTTAAGTTGCTATTCACTATAAAAGTAGTTGTTGCATTATTGATGCGCTTACAAAAAAAATTGTTTTGAAACCGGATTAAACCTTATATTTTATAAAGGCAAGTCACTTACATGCTCTTCATTTATTATTACCATTAATATCATTTATAATTGTGTTGCATTTAGAAATATAACGCGTTTTTCTTGTATTCTTACGTAAATCTAAACTTACTTTAGGTAAACATAAATTATAATAGCAGTGCGACTACTGGCATTCAAAACTTCATATGTGTCAATTACTGGGTATGGCGGCAAACATACTTCCTCCATCAATTAGTACATTTTCATTTAAACTTGTTGTATCTATCTACCTTCCTAAGCGTATTTCACCTAAAATGCTTAAAGTTTCTAGGGAAAAACTTGATGTGAAAAAGTATGATAAAAAAAACTGTAAGTGATGTAATTGAGCTAATTAGTTGGGAAATGTAAAAAAAAACTTCCCACCAAAACATTCAATGTTCCGCCTCAGATCTTGCAATACACCTTTCCAAATAAATGTAAAAAGTATAGACGGGCCGTCAGTAGTTTTCTTAAGTCTCAGTAAACAAACAATTTTAAAGGCGATTTAACTTTTTGCAACAACATTGAAACCTTTGCTAAAGAACAGCAGAAATGGTTTCTACGCCTAGTGGACTCCTGTCGGAAAGAGATATAAAGGGTCGGTTTGGAAAAATTAGCTGAATTCTTTCTTATCTTTACCGTATCTACAATGGAGATTAAATGGTGTTCTGTTTTAATCCAAACCAGACAAAGGTTTTTGAACGTAAATACTGCAAAAACGTGTATGAAGAATGTCCCTCGAAACTTTATGTTACTGGCATGTTTTCATTTTGTGCTAATGTAGATACCCCCCATGATTATTATTCCACACAAAGAATGTCCAAGGCATCGTAGACGTAGAGACACAGTACGTAACACCGAAAATGATGAATTCGGAGGTCTTTTATGAGTACATTGGTAACATCCTTCATAAAAGGTTTGAGAAAAAGGGGGTATTCTTTAACATTATTTATTTGCCAACCTACACACAAAGCGTCCGAAGCTTCAAAAGAATGATTTATGTTCTCGTTTAACACTTTTTTTGTCTATCTATATCCAAATGCTACAAGAACATTGCAACCAGTGGATGTTGCAGCTTTCCGCCCGATAGAAAGTGATCGAAAAAAATATACTATACTAGTGGCGGCTTGAAAATCGAGAGTTACAATTATCAAAATTCACATTCATTCCAATTAAAAAAAAAAGTAAATATGAATACGTCAAATGCAGAAAATATTTCGGTCGAGTATTACAAAAAAGTGAAATGGATGATATAACTGACATTAACCCTCATATTGTGTTCGGGTCAATATGACCCAATCGCGTTCTTCTAATGTGCATACTTCGTTAATTTATTTATATATTCCGTTGCCACTGCATGACTTTTATTTCATTACTCTAATAACGGTGTACCTAGTTTGATATTAGAAAATTATAATTAGTTTTTGTTTAAATGCATTTGTTACACTCACTGTGTTTGGCTCTATATGACCAGGTGATTAGTGTGGTTCAAATTAGAAGAACGAGAAGCAGATTATTATCATAGACGAATGTAGTTTATTAGGTTTGTCTTATTTTCATAAATATAAATAACTGCATCTGTGTGTTAGTTTCGTAGTAAATATCAAACTTGACGCTATACTCTAATAAGAAATACTTAACAATTGAAATTTATTATTGAAAATGTGTAGTGAGAGAGTGCTGACGGATAGTGAATTTGGGAAACTTCTGTGTGTTTCTGATAGTGATTCTAATGCTTCTCAAAAAGAAGACCATTTGTCCGAAACCGAGATATATAATAGCGAATCGGACGATGAAGTGGAAGCTACCATTTCAGATGAAGCTGATACGGATAATCACGTAACTTCAAAAGATGGTAATATAGTATGGGCCGACAAGGTATGCTACGTCGCGAATAATTGATATAAAATCCGCGTACTTCTCATATTTCACACCCAAAATTGTAAACCTAACTTTGAAAATGCCAAATTTGGAAAACAAAGGCCTTTGTGGCGACACGTTTCAATATTTTGGTCTACTGTTTCTAGCTGAAGTGTATAAATCTCATGGAGAGGCAACAGCCAGTCTGTGGGATGGAAATGTAGGTCGTCCAATATTCAGAACAACGATATCGCTACAACGATTTCATATAATTACACGAATAATTCGCTTTGACGATTAAAAAACTCGATCACAACGACGTCAAACTGATAAATTAGCTCCCATACGGAACTTGTGGGATGAATAGATTGCAATTCTACCTAAGCTCTATAATGTTCACGAAAATGTAACAGTAGATGAGCAACTGGTACCTTTTAGAGACCGTTGTCGTTTTAGACAGCACATCGCGAATAAACGTGCTAAATATGGAGTCAAGATTTGGACTTGATGCGATTCTGTAACTGCTTATGCATATAACATGCAAGTTTACCTCGGGAAAAAAGAAGATAATTGAACCCAGTAAATACCTGCTCCGTAATTGAGTATAAAAGTTAGATACATTTATATATTTACAAGTAGTAAAAAATTACTTTGATACTTATCACGGCCTCCATTTAAAATCGTAACCATTGAAATTTAAATAAATTAATAGAGTTCATATGTATTAAGAATCACTCATTATCATCCATCATTGGTGAAGGAATTTTGTTTGTCAATGGGACCTATGACCTTTGTCAACCACCGTATCCGCCTTCCGTCCATACTAATTTTATTTTAGGTGCATCTTCTACCGCGGGATAAAACCCTGAATATTATCCTCCACTGGGAGACCTGGAGCAGCCGTTTGGAACCGATCAAGCTCAGGACTGGCCACAAAAAACACCTGGGAAGTAGCGCATCTTTGGGTGGCGCCCAAACCCGTCTCAAATAACAATTACCGTACCTTTTAAATATTTTAAATACAATTTTTTTTCCAAACGAGTCTAAATTTTGTACAGGTGCTCGTTGAGGGCCAGCTTCACTTGCCACCACCGAAATCCGTTACAAAAATTGGCGCCCGAGCAGCTAATTATAGTTTTTCCGTAGAATATTACACTTTTTGAAGATGTCCGATATAGAACAAGGGAATGTAGACAATTTGCTAACCGAAACCGATGGGGAAACAGAAGGCCGTAGAGTAGGATGGATGTACTACCTAAATAAGGAAGACCTGCAACAGGAGGCCATTGGACTGTTGCCCATAGGAACCGTAAATGACTTGCGCCAAAGGATCTCCACTTACATTAGAGAGGGCAAACACTCTCCTCTGCGTCAGTGGAAAGCCAGCCTCCAATAATCCCCACCACTAGCTACAATACTGAAATGCATTTACTTCCGGGATTGCGCGTGTGCTATCCGACCCATATTTAAATGTGACCAGTGTTAAACAATAAACAACTATGTAATTAAAAATTAATATTAATTTTATTAAATACATAAATAAAACGTTTACGTCGAGTAGGATTTGAACCTACAACCTGCAGTTTGCTAGAGTACCGCGCTAATCAACTGCGCCATCAAGGTTCAAGCCCCAATCGATGTAAATTTTGTCTTTATGTATGTAGAACTGATGTAAATTCTAAATATAATGATACTTATATTAATGGAATGTGAGCCTGCAATATCGCAAGGGTTCACACATACCAAAGCAACTTGACTAATATTAAATTATAAAAAAAACTAATAATACACAACTAATTTAAATAATACAATGTTCTATTCAACAGCTAACAATAATCCAACCGTGGCCACAACAACACTATGTAATTATCATTATAATCCCCAACCGAATATAAGAGTGAAGGATTGGAACATCTCATTCAGTGGCCGTGAGGACCCAGTTTCATTGCTGGAAAGGTTAAACGAGGTGAGTGTTAGTTATAAGATACTGTTAGATAAAATGTTGACACTTATGAGGATTTCGTTACCGATTTTCAAGAGTTTTATTTTCTGGTTGATTACGATATCAATTTGCATTTCTCAATTAACGATTGCAAACAATTAGCTTCCGAAAGTGCCAATGACTACTTCACCAGGTTGTAAACGGTCATGAGAAGAGCAGGGGACTACAATAGGGATAAACAACTTTTTTGGTTATACAAACATTTATTACTGTTGTATAAACTGACAATTAAAAAACGAAGCTTGTTCCGTCAACGAATTGTTGAAATTATGTAAAGATTTTGAATCATTGCAGCAAGAATTCTCAAATTTAAATATAGGAAATTTTAATGTGCCATTTAATAATAAGTTTGAAATCATAAATAAACGAAACCCGTACAGAGAGTTAAGTAAGACGAACCCATTTAAATCACGCCCATACGTAGATAGAAATTATTACAACAATATTCGGAATACATTCTGTGACCCTGATACAAATTTTAATAGAAATAGAAATTTTAATGCAAATGTAAGTTATTTAACTAATCTTATAACAATAATCTTAATGCAAATAATTCACCGAAAACAAACCATTTTATGTATATCAATGAAAATTCCAATAGAAATAGAAATAGTTACAAAGTGGGTAACCTGCCCGGACCATTTAATAATAACAAAACTAATCCGTTTACAAATAATGGTAATGTTTCAAGTAATAATAATTATAAAACTCAAAACCGGTATTATGGAAATTTAAAAATGAATCGTAATAATAACCAAAATTTTAATGTAAATAACCAGCCGCAACATTTTAATTATAGAAACTGTAATGCAGAGGAAACTTTCCAATATAATACAAATAGAGTAAATTTTAATAATGGTAGACGTGAAAATTACAATCATAGCCTGTCTGCAACCAAAAATTACAGTAGCGCCGTCAACCAAGGTTTATCCAAAAATCAAAATTATGTGCAACCGCAAAATAATTTCAAGCAAACACAAAATTTAAATAAACAAGCCGTAATAAACAATCTTAACTGTCCACCAAGTAGCAACAATAATAATAAAAATTCAAAATCTTGTTTATATAAATAAAAAATTAATAATAAATAAAATATTGTTTTACATATAATATGGCTATCACTAAATGGTTATTTATTATATAAACATTAAGGCGTCCCTCATTAATTTGGTTGTTTGACCCAAGCAATTAATAATTTCATCATTGTTGATGTTGCTCAGTATCTCAGTTTCAATATTCATCAGCATGAATGACTGCAGTCTATTGTCAGACAAGGAGTTACTTAATCTATTTTTGATAAATTTTAGAGTTGAAAACGATCGTTCACGTGCTACCTGTGAGATGGGCAATGAACGTATATATTGATAAGCCAATACCAGCATGGAATAAGTCCCCTTAAACAAATTATATTTTAAAATGGAACAGTAGCAACAAATGACACAGTTCTGACATTTTTTAGATTCGATGCATACCCTTGATTTTGTACTCTTTTTTGTTATACAGTCATCTTCTTCTACATCTGACTGTGCAGAAGAAGAATCGTCTAAACCCACATCAAGTCTAGCATAATTTATTCCATATGAATCTTCAATTGTTAATTTAATATGTTTCCAGTTGCTTGCAAAGTTTGCTAACTCTTCTTTCAATTTTGCAGGAGTTGCAGAAGAATCAAACTGTATTAATTTTTCTGACAATATTTTTAGAGAATTCTCAGGTAGCTCACCTTTGGCGAGTTCTTGAAAACTATTTGGATCTAGAATGTTCAGATCCCTACATAATTCAGCGTTGTTTGTAAATCTTCTACTGATTGATTCTACTGCAGTATCCGCAATAACGTTAAAAAAAACAATTTTAAAATTTTCTTTTGGGGTTATTGGGCCTTGATCAGAAGTTTTCTCATCAAAGAAATTCTTTTTCTTTTTTGAACGAAATTCTAGCAACTGTTATTCAATAAAAAATTCGAAATCACATTAGCCCACCCCACAAATTTATTTGCAGCTGCTGTTTGAATATACCTTGATAAAGGGTGTGTTATACAGAACAGTTTTAAGAATATGTGTGCAATTAAAATATTTTCGTATTTCAGTAATTGTGCTTTGTAATTTTCAGCAGTCGCTCTTGTATCTGGTTTAATTTTTGTGAATGTTCAATTGTGTTAAGAACGTCAATTAAGTCAACCTACAATGCTGTATCAGGTTCATTAAAATTAGCAAAAATTTTACTGAGCGCTGCTTCCTTTGACCACCAGCGAGTTTCTGTTATCAACTAGAGTTTCTTTGATCTAGGATTGTTGTCAATCTCCAACCAGTAACCCATGCGTTGATGGGATTCTTTAAAAAAGCTGCTATACAATTCAGTAATGAAAAAAACGATGCTGCCTTGATGGGGGATTTAAAAATGTCTGTCAGAACAAGATTTAGAATATGTGCAAGAAGGCGTTCGTGGATTGTTCCGTTGTAAACATACCTGAAATAAAATAAAATAAGCAAAGACGAACATTTATTATACAATTTAACATACCTTATTACAACTGAACATTGGTCTGTTACTGAAATATCTTGAGTGCTGTCTATTTTTATAGAGAACATAGTGGCAGTCTGCATCTCTGAAGAAATCTTCTTTTGAATAATTTCTGTGATTATGGCAATGATTGAATTTACAGTCGTTGTTGACAAAAATGCGTATAAATTTCCGGCTCGACGTTTGATTTTTTTATTGTAATAACTTTTACTGTTTTCAACAATGGGTCCAAATGTTTCTTCAAAATAACATCAAATTTCGATAAAAGTAAGATTATTTTAAAAAAATTACCATGATCTAGGTTTTAATTTTTTAGGATGTATGCAGCTTCATTTGCGATAAGAAAGTCCTCGTTTGCCAATTAGATTTATAACATCAATAATATCATCTAAGACGTGCCGATTGTTTGCAACTTTTTTATTTCTCATTCCAACAACGTTTCCAAAAAGCATTTTTTCAATTGCCTGATTTTTAGTATACATGAAACATTTTTCGCAGTTTCTTCCATGATTGATTGAGCTTTAATGCCCATTTATTCAGACATACCTCTTGCAAAAGCAGGGCTTTGATCTTGATCACTCTCAACCGAATAAGCAAGACAAACGGTGCAAAAAAGTGCCTTTCTTTCTTCACTATAGCTTAACCAATTCCTTTTCAATTTATTATTACGCGTAAATGATTTTTCCACATTGAAAGGTACATCTTTTTGTGCGGCAGGTACCTTTGGATGGTATTCAAAAAACAGCTGTAGTTGGGACCGGGACGGTCGAATAAATCGCCAGATTGTGTCTGTTCCGACCGTTCTAGCTTTAGTTTTGCGGCTGTCATCACTTGTCTCTAGTCGTCGTTCGAGTCCTCTGCAGCTTTAACTCGGTTTGAAATTCAGTTTCGGAAACCGGTAAATTTTCTTGGGATTTTTGCTCTTGCTCTTGTTTTTCCGTGCTTATATCACTTTCGACCTCTGAAGTTGAAGGAACAGAAAATCCATTGAGCAAATTATCTAGAGAGTGGCATTTTGTTGTTATTTCACATCTTTTTTTCTTCTCTCTTTCGAGTTTTTTTTCTTTCGTTTTGGTGGCATAATTGATTTTTTATTAACTTAATATTGTTTCTGGTGGCTATCATACAAACAAACATATATATATATATATATATATATATATATATATATATATATATATATATATATATATATATTAGTTTTCATGGTTATATGAGTTAGTATTTTTGTAATGGCACTTGAAAAAAAATTGTCGATAACCCTACTGGATAAATTGTTTTTTCTTGGCATGAGAGGGAGAATGTGTTTTATATTTGAGCGCACCAAAGCACGCCGGGTACTGCTAGTATGTAACAAAAATAATGATAATAGTTAGAAATGTAACCCTGAAAGGTCCATGAAGATTTAAAAACACAATACAAAAGTAAAAAAATTGCAGTTCCTCAATGTACGTTAGAAAACATTTTGGTCCAGAATCAAAGAAAAGTGCAGAAGCTATGGTAGATGATATAAAAAAAGAATTTATTGTAATTTAGAACAGACAGATTGGATGGACAGTAAAACTAAAGAAACTGCAATAAAAAAAGCTGAAGCCATGAAACCATTTATTGGTTATGCTGATGAATTACTCGATAATAACTAACTGAATGAGCATTACACTACAGTAAAGTAATTCATTACAGAGATGCAGCTAAATTAACAAAATACCATTTTAGTTAACCTTAGAATCTGGCAGTTGTATAGATCATGTTCGAAATATTACAATATTTGATCGTGGATTAGAAGAAACCGTGTTATTGAGAAAATTTGACAGTGGCGATTGGCGGACACGTTATGGTGCTAGTGAGATTAATGCGGCTTATGCAAGATATGAAAACTCCATTCGTAACCATTTTATCATAAAATTTATTCTGGTTTTGTAGAAATTCCAGCTGCCATATTACAGAATGTATTTTATAATAAGGAAAGACTGCAAGATATGAATTATGGTGGTATTGGATACTTCATTGGTCATGAAATTACACACATTTGATGATCAGGGAAGAAAATTATACATTGACGGTAACTTAGAGGATTGGTGGGCTGAAGATACAAATAATGCATTTTTGAACAAAGCTAAATGCATTATTGAGCAGTATTCTAACTACACAGTTCCCAAAGTCAGTAATTTGAAATCATTTGTTACTGTATTATTAAATTATTTTTTACTGATAAATGGAGAACTAATTCAAGGTGAAAATATTGCAGATAATGGTGGAATCAAAGAAGCATATTTGGCATACAACGCATGGGTAAAACGTAATGGTCAAGAACCAAAACTACCAGGACTTGATATAACCCAAAACAACTTTTTTGGATTTCTGTTGCAAGTTGTTGGTGTATAAAACAAAGAGTAGAAACTCTATCAAAGCTATGGATGAACATGCTCCAGCAAGATTTAGAATAATTGGACCCCTTAGCAATTTTGAAGATTTCACGACAGATTTTAATTGTCCATTGGGAACAAAAATGAATCCAAACCATAAGTGCAAAGTGTGGTAAATACTAGTGACTAATGATATTAGGACTATACATTTTAAATATTTCTGTCGCTTACTTTTAAAGTTTTAATGCAACACACTGCCATAAACACCAAATATTGATATGGTTGTAAGATGTTAAAAAATGTTACCACATTGGTATGCATTTATAGTTAATAAGTTTGCTAAGGGTATTTTCTTAAAGTATTGGTAGATACAATTTATTACGTACATACTGCACTTACATTGTCTATCGACTTACTACTCATTCCGAGATATTTTAATATATTTTTTATAAATAATTATGAAAGTTTAGAAAAAGTATTTTGTAACTATGATATAAACATATAACAGTATTAGTATTTCAATTAATATAGCTTTGCGATGTATGTACTTAAGAAAATTTGCATTTTTAATACTAGTATTCGCAGTACTGTTTTCTCTCATATAATTAATTTTAAGTACTAACTTTTAATACATAATAAAGAAATACCTAAATATTCATTCATACGACTCCTTGCTCTTTTGTTTTACTTTTATTAAGTAAATCTTGATAAACGGCTTTCCTATCGACGTCCATGTCCACCTCATACCTTTCATACTATCACATTCATCCATGCATGGGTTTCGCCTCAAAGAATTAGCCTTGACGGTCGCTAGAAGGCACTTTTAACTTCTAACACATTTTATCTTTTCTTGCCGCTATCACAGACCTACCGTTAGATAGGTCCCTTGCTGCTCTGCAGGGTCCACCACAATCCGTCGGATGTTATCCTAGAACGTACTGAATTACAGTTGGCTCCTGCATGTAGCAATTCATCATTTTCTACTTCAAATGGAGGAGTTCAACAGGAGGTTTTATCAAAATTGTCACTATCATTTAACGATTTACAGTGAAAACATTGTACAAGCATAAGTTTTTCTAACGATAATAACAATACGCTTAATAAAAAATCAGATATTAATAAACTTAGCAGTTTTATGATTACATCTTATAAACATAATTTTAACGAAATTTCATCTAATAATTAATAACATTTTTTTCTCTTTAAAATGTGGTATGCTTTTTCAACATTGTCCATTTTTCTCTTAATTTTTGTTAATTTTATTATTCTTTCCTTTTATTATTTTGATCTCATAACACTTAGCGTTGTTAATGTTTTTAATACATAACCACTCATGTATTATGTCAGATTTGATTTAGTTTTACTATTGTCACACTGTCAATTCCCTTTAGTTCCTTCATATTTCCTACTGTTAGTTTTATTTGTAACCTTATTATTTAATTCACATTAGGTATGTTCTTAGTATTATTTAATTTATACATTTAATTATATTTGTAGCTTGTCTTGATAAAGGAATAAAGTATTCCGAAAGCTTGACACATTGATAGAGGGTTTTTTACTTTTTGGCCTAAGTAATTGACTGCATTCCCTAATAAACTTCTCTTATAATTATTATCAGTCAAGATTACCCACGTACTTATATACAGGTTGTAAAATTTGTGTGTAATTCTTATGTTGCTCCGTAACTATTTTCGGTAGAGAAAATCTTTAAATATAAAACTTGTGCATTAGCGTTTTCTCCCTAATCTAAAAATATCTGCAATTTTAGAAGGTGTTGTATTTTCAGATACCAGTATACAACTTAAATATTTTAAATTGAACACCTTGTATATTTTAAATATTCTTTTTCTGTCATCAATTGCCTATCTAGTAACGATGTTTCAAACCTCCCTTTAAGTCTATGGGTGTCTTCTGAGCATAGCTTCAGGATGCAAGAAGACAGTTTCGATCACATTCTCCTAATACATAGATCATATCAACACACTCTTCCCTAGAAAAATTCATTCTGGTGCACGAAACAGTGAACTTATGCAGCAGACACACAAATGCTAATTTACTGTGAATTAATATGACAGATAATTGTTTTTGTTTTTTGTGGTTGCTTTCATAGCCCTCTAAAAAATTACAATTCGCATAACACGGTCTTCAAACTGCAATAATTTAAAAACTTTAGGTATAGGAAACCCAATATAAAATCGAAAGCGAAACAAATTTCTCTATCTGAAGCACTTAACAAAATACAGGCTGTTCCATTTAAAAAAATTGAGTTATGGCCAATCGAAATAATAAATTCTTGTACCACGGTAGTAAACACCCTGTACAATGGAATTTAACTTTTAATTTAATGACAGTAGATGATCTTGACAAACGTTTGACAAAATACTTTTGATTAATCTGTCACAATGTGGTTACTTCCTAAAAAGTTGAATAACTCTGTAACGGTTGATCCTAATTAAAAAAACAAAACATTAACAGACAGGCAATTGATGACAGAATAATAATACTCAAAAATATACAGGGTGTTTAATTAAAAATATTTGGAGACTGGTATCCGAAATTTAACACCCTGTGGAATTGTGGATATTTTAGGTTACGGAGAAGAAGCAAATACACAACTTTCATATTTAAAGATTTTCTCTATCTAAAATAGTTACGGAGCAACATAAGAATCACTAATTTTACAGCCTGTACATATATACAGGGTGCGGCATTAGTGCGTCGAAGTACGATATATCCGTTATTAAAGGAGATATCAAAAAAAGTTATTTACGCTTGGAAAAGTGTATAGAGCTAAAAGGTGATTATGATGAAAAATAACAAAAAAATCTATCAAAAATAGTGTGTTTTTCTAAGGAATTATGGAAGAACCGTCGTACTTTACAGTGGGGTGCATAGAGCTTGCTAAAAAAACAGACAAAACAATCCGACTCAGGGCAAATTCCCAACATATTGGCTGCCGTATGAAGCAAGTAGATATATAGGGGTGATTCTGGCTCAGTTTGACCTAGATATCTTTTAAGGTCAAGTTCTTTGAAGGTTGCAGGGAGCCTGGCTCACTTTGACCTTCAACATTTTTAAGGTCAAGGAATTTAAGGCCACGAGTATGTTGGCGGGAAATTTTAATGTTTACGGTCACGCTCCATTGCCCAAGCAATTCTTAGAATCAAAGTTCATTGACCTTCTTGGCTGAATTGAGTGAAGGTCATGTGTTAATTCATAGAACCAAAGTTATTACAATTCTTAGAAATAAATTTTCGAGGCCAAAGTTAATTGATCTGCAAGGATATTACAATTCTTAAAAATCAACGTTCGAGACCAAAGTTTATTGATCTGCAGGGGTATTACAGTACTTAGAAATCAATTTTCAAGGTTAAAGTTAATTGACTTGAGGGGATATTACAATTCTTAGAAATCTAAATATAGCAATAGTTCGTGGAAACATGCAGAATGATGAGTTGTTGTCTATGGAAAAAAGTAGGTCAAGGTTAAATTGTTCTTGTATTGGCTAAATTGGGTCAAGATCTTCAAGGTAAAAATTTATTGGTATATTACAATTCTTGTAAATCAATTTTCAAGATCAAAGTTTATTCACCTGCAAGGGATAATACAATTCTTATAAATAAATTTTCAAGGTCACAATTTATTCACCTGCAGAGGATATTATAATTCTTAGAAATCTAAACATAGAACCACTTCATTGAAACATGAAGAATGACAGGTTGAAGTCTATGCTAAAAAGTAAGTTAAGGTTAGATTGTTCTTTTATTGGCTAAATTGAGTGAAGCTCTTCAAGGTTAAATTTTATTAGTTTTATATTACAATCCTTAGCAGCAATAAAACCATTTCTGGAACAATCAAAACACAGAAGTTCGCCGTTATATATTGATACCCCACATAGTTGCAGTAACAGTATGAATAATATATAATTTGACGTTGTTGGTGCTGTCAAAATAGTGATGGTGATAAAGTGATAGTTGTAAGGTGTCATATTACAATTCTTAGAAATCAATTTTCGTGGTCAAAATTTATTGACCTGCAGGGGTATCACATTACAATCCTTGGAAATATATTTTCAAGGTCAAAGGCTATTGACCTGCAGATGTACCATATTACAATTCTTAGAAATCGATTTTCAAGGCCAAAGTTTATTGATCTGCAGGGTTACAATTCTTACAAATCAATTGTCAAGGTCACAGTTTATTGACCTGCAGGTGTATTACAATTATTAGAAATCAATTTTCAAGGTTAAAGTTAATTGACTTGCGGGGATATTACAATTCTTAGAAATCTAAACATAGAATCAGTTCATGAAATCATGAAGAATGATGGGTTGTTGTCTATGCTAAAAGGTAGGTCATGGTTAAATTGTTATTGCATTGGCTAAATTGGGTCAAGCTCTTCAAGGTTACATTTTATTGGTATATTACAATTCTTAGAAATCAATTTTCAAGGTCATAATTTATTTACCTGCAGAGGATATTACAATTCTTAGAAATTTAAACATAGAATCAGTTCATGAAAACGTGAAGAATGACAGGTTGTTGTCTATGCTAAAAAGTAAGTTCTGGAATGATCAAAATACAGAAGTTCGCGGTTATATATGGATACCCCACATAGTTGCAGTAACAATATGAATAATATTTTGTTGTTGGTGCTGTCAAAATAGTGATGGTGATAACAGTAATAAAAATGAAGGGAAACATGATTATGGTTAATCTTCTAACACTGACTACCCATTATTTCAATATAAGGATGATTTATCAGCAGTGTGCACACACGCAGGTAATGAATACTTAATCGATTGTTTTTATTAATATCTATCAAACGATACTCATCATGCAAAGCATAGAAATTGGACACTGTACACACCTCAACCTTGAACCAATAGCATGTGTGGGGTGTGCCAACTGCGATCAAAGCAATAATGTTGTGTTAGACATGAAGGACTGGAATGAACTTCTAAGATGGCATTCATATGTTGAATTACAATTCTTCTGATCTCAAGAAATTGAAAACCAAATTGATTGGTCAAATGTCAATGACGATGAAGATATAGTCTATGATCAGCATTATGAATCTCTATCTACCAATCTTGGTATTTACTACAATTGGGAAATGATTGAAGGATATGACAGAATTTTGAAAACTGTTATGATTGCAAACTACAACTGCTGTTTCTGTACAATCAATGTTCATAGTGTAGAAGAACTATTCAATTTAAAGGATATAAGCTATGATTGGAATTTCTTGAATCCTACGATCTATCATCTTTCTATGAAAAATACATACAAGTTGTTAACTACCGTCGTTTTCGTGAGAAAGAATTCAACATTAATTCACATAATACTGCATGCTATCGCTTAATGGAAATTTTGTATTATCGTTTTGATTATCTAATGTATAGCTTGACTAAATAAAGAAATATAAATAACTATAATGTTTTATTTTTGTCTCGATTTTAACTGTCCCAACCACCAGGATCTGGCTAAGGATGAGGTAGTTGTTTCTCCCAAGTACTGGAACCAGTATCCCAAATACATATAGGCGTTTCACAACAAACGGGAATTCGTTTCCGAAATACAGATAGCCGTTTCTCAAAAACAGGAATTCGTTTCTCAAATACAGATAGCCGTTCACGAAGAAGGTGCTTAATCGATCTTGAAATAGTTCTAGGAATCCCAATCGAACTTCTATCTTCGTTGTTTTTCTGCTTTGCTTCAGACTGTTCTTATATTGACTAAATGAGTGAGACAAGGTTCTCAGTATCTTGAAAAACTTCAAGGTCAAAGCGAGCTAGGCTCACTCAATCATGACCTTCAATGAACTTGGCCTTGAAAAATATCTAGGTCAAAGTGAGCCAGTATCACCCCTATAGATCTACTGAAGCATATATGATTTAGGTTTATCTTTTTTGCTACACCACATGAATTATTCATAAGCAGATTTTTATTTGAGACCATGTAGATCACAGATGATGCATGGTACTGTACCCGGCTTATGTATTGTACTAAAGCATGCCCCCTAAGCAAAATCGTGTTCTTAGCAGATTGAAATAATGCTTTGCAGGTTGCATAACACTGCTAATATTAACACATTTTCTATAAAAAAAATGCACTACAAAACATTTTCGACTTATGGCTAGGTAGGTACAACAATATAACAAGTTATTGTGAAGCACTTTACAAAGTACAATTCTGCTAACTTTTAATAACGTGCCACACATCTTTTATCCTTAGAATAACGTTCTTATAAAATAGTTCAATTAAAAGGACGACCTCTTCCTAAAATCTGTAGTAAGTCTGTTTCTTACCAGCAATATTTTTGTATACTGGATGAGTCTACAACCTAAAATAATCTCAAATGTGTGTTATCGGTACCACTTGATACCCTTTCTGTCACAGATTTGATTTGATTGGACAAATCAATAAAACTTTTACTTTTGATTATAGCCTACAACTACTTTAGGTTTGGTTACTTCTTCATTATTTTCTGCTGAGACTGTAACCATTCCATGTACATCAACCTTCGTGCTTGTCACACCATTTAAAAACAACTGTACTTTCGATTTTTTGCCAACAATTTCCACTCTTCTTGGTTTTTTCTACAATATCAGGAAATCCCTTCTGACTTTTACGCACAGTTCCTACTAGGTGGGTTTGTTGGTCTAAAAGTTTATAGTAATTATCCACACGCACGGTACAACGATAGTCAAGGAAGTCACTATCAAAATTATCCTTTTCCATCTTTACACAGTACACTTTGAAATTAAAAGTGTGCCCATCTTCTACACATAATTTCAACAACTTTACGCCAAATTAATTATAGTCCAGTCAATTTATACAAAAATATTGGCATTCATTGCAAAAGATCCGGTATTTATTATTCTTAGATGTTATACGAACTGGTAAAAACCGAAGTTTGCAGAATCCGAGACCCTGTGGAAGCAGAGTTATAACCACTATTTTCAGTTTTTTATCTATATCTCCTTTCCTGTGCATCTGAGAGAAAAAATGATTATTGCCAATTTTGTAGAGGAGAAAATTTACTAACATTTCATATAGCTTTTTCTCTACGGGCTATAGTTTTCTAATTTACAGAGAATCGAAAATACGATCATTTGGAAGATATACACGTTTTACAAGAAAAATGTATGCGTTTATTGGATATTTATAAATAAATATTAGCAAAACATAGTAATTTTTAAACACAATACGCTTAAAAGTAAAAACAACATTTGAAAGTAAATTGAGTCATATACGTGCGTTATTAGTGTTTCTGTAGACTGTAGAAGCTATGAAGTGGGGAGGATTCCCCATACAATGGCCACTCCCCCCACCACCAGTGATATTTTACGCGTTTACTTATGTTTTTTTGCAACTAAAATGTCTGTTGTAGAATCTGGCCAATACTTTATATGCCGTAATACTTTCGATGACGGTAAAGTTATAGTAATAGTATAGTAATAGTAATTAAATAAAGAAAGTGAGTGCTGCCAGTGGACTTCACGAGAATGTTTCTTTCCTAAAAGGTATGTAGGTGTAAAGTTTATGTTATTAGTCACTGGCTCCATTATAACATTTGGGTAATATTAATAGTCATTTTGACCAAATTTTTAACTTTTATTATTTCCTCATTCTCTCTTACGCTTCTCACCTGCACATTCACGGGCCGTACGAGCGCATCTTTTAACAAATATAGTTTTGGTTAGCATAGTCCTAAATGAGGTGCAGTTTACAGAAGACGAACGAGCTGACATTGAAAGTATGATTGGAGAAGGTGACAGATACATGATTCTACTGATTGAGAAAAATGAGAAGTACCAAGTATTTTCAACAAAGTTTAGCACTGCACTGAACAAGCTGGATAGTAATGGACCCACTTCGAAGCTATGGGTTCAATATATTCAAATGACAGTGCTTATAAAACGTTTCAGTCAGGAAGAGCGCGCGAGAGTCTGGAAGCTGCATATCGCCACAATCAGTAAAATGCTGCCCTTCTTTCATGCAGCAGGTCATTTTCTTTATGCAAAGAGCGCACATCTCTACCTACAGGATATGTTAAGCCTTGAAGAACGAATGGATCCAGCCGAATTCCACAACTTTACTACAAATGGATGTTTCACTATTCGCCGATCCGATAAGTTCTGGTCGGGAATTTGGTCAGACATGAGCAAGTTCTAATGAAATCCATGAAAAGTTATAGTGGACTGACTCATGGACGGGGATTACAACAGTGTTCTTTCACGATGGACTATGGTCATAACTGTTTATGCAGAATGTTTGCGACAGTATTGAATCTTTGTGTGATCTCAACTCATCAACAACTGAGCAACATCTAGATATGAGGTCTTTTCGAATTGTTAGAGACGATGCAGACGTGTAAAAATTGAAAAATTGGTTTACAAATCATCATCCATTCCCAAATACTGATAAAATAATTTCGATCAGCAGTGGAGTTGTTGGAGATAAAAACATAAACTGCCATCTGGTTCAACAAATTGGAACTGAAGGGATTTCACGAATCGTTGGTAACACCTTTGGGAAAGTAAGTTTTAAAATGAAGGACAAAGTGGCCAGTCTTGCAGCGGTTACGAGCACTGTAAAAGTAGGCAACAAGAAAGTAGAGATCGATCTGCTGTTACTTTTCCAGAGAGTCTGCATCATTAAGCAATCTGATAACAGTTAGAAGAGTACCTTAAAATGAACTTGCACCCTTTCCGTTGTCATTGTTCACGGATGAAGGCATGCGAAAGGGAACGAAATCATCCATATACACAGCTTTTAATGCAGCCTCCAACAATGTGACATTTGGCGCAAATACATTTGCCGTAGTAGATGGATGCTTCACAAAGTAGTCTGGCATCGCAGAGACTCGGTCGGCTCAGTCATAACGAGGTATGTCAATTACGTACAAAAACATTTTGGTAGTAATGTGTTCCTTGTTTTTGACGGTTACCCAGTGGATGCAGATCAAAAAAATACCAAGAGTGCTGAACGCGCGCGTCGATCCACTGTACAATTTTGTGCAGACATAATCTTATTAGACAACGCAGCAATCATCCCAGTGCCACAAGAGAAATTTTTTACCAATGAGGGCAACAAACAACGTCTCATAGCAATCCTATATAACGCATTTGAACAGCAAAGCATTGAGATAAAGCCGGCAGTGGAAGATGCAGATGTTGACATTGTTAACACAGGAATTTCTCAAGGCCTCAGCCTACAATCAATCATTGGGGAAGATATCGATCTGCAAGTGCTTCTCACTGAATTGGCCACAAGTGTGAGCAATGTGTATCCTATACAAGCGTGGAAGAGGTGATTCTGCTGCTGTTGTATACCCTAGTTCCTCCTTTAAATATGATTCATTAAAAAATCCACAAGGAATTGTTCTTTTCCAGGATGCTGTTACTGGATGTGACCCCACGTCAGCAATTTTTGGGCAAGATAAAATAAAGGGCTGTACCACTCTACAGAATAATATTCAGCTTAAAGAATTAATTTCAGTATTTACAATACAAAACTCTTCTCCTGACGACATTGCCATTGCAGGAGAGAAGTATATCGTCTATATTTTTTTGGAGGTGATATGGACACAAAATTTGGATAACCTCCGTTATCAACAATTTAGAAAGGGTGCTGCGACCAGTAAAATAAATCTTGCACCACTGCCCCCAACACAAGATGGTGCCAGATTCCACTCCTATCGTACATACCACACAGTTCAAAAGTGGTTAGGTTTTGAAATAAACCCTTTAGACTCGGGTTGGATGCGCACTGATCAAGGGGTAGCTCCAATTCATGCAAGTAAAGACCCTGCACCTCAATACTAAATGCTAAAATTGGTTTCATGTTGTTGCAAAATACAGTGCTGAGGGCCTTGCAGTTGTAAAAAGGCGGGCCTAAACTGCTCAACCCTTTGTACTTCCTGCCTTGGCCAATCATGTCAGAACGCTTATAATGATGATTTGGAAGACAGTAGCGAAGATGAGGATGTGGATTCCATCACAGACACCAGTTCCCTTCGCACTTCTGTTAATTTTTTGAGTGACGAACAGAATTTTCCAATGCCAGGGCCTTCGAAAAAACCTAAATTGTAAATACAAAAAGATTACTGTGTATTGTTAACAATATTTATTTATGAATATCCAATAAACGCATAAATTTTTCTTGTAAACGAGAGTTTTTTGTATTTCTTCCAAATTATCGAATTTTCGATGCTCTGTAATTAGAAAACTATAGTCCGTAGAGAAAAAGCAATATGTATGAAGTGTTAGTACATTTTCTCCTCTACAAAATTGGTAATAATCATTTTTTCTCTCAGATGCACAGGAAAGGAGATATAGATAAAAAAAACTGAAAAAAGTGGGACTAGTTCAATGTTTTTTAGCTATAACTCTGCTTCCACAGGGTTTCGGATTCTGCAAACTTGGGTTTTTACTAGTGGCACTAGTCCCTACAACATATCCAAGAATAATAAATATTATGTTTGTTTTTGATGTATTGCAAAAACGAAAGATGTTATTGCTATTTATACAGCGAGGATATACCTCCCTCTATTTCTTGAACCATTGAAATTTTGGGAAATAGTAGACAATAAGTTTTTTTAAGCAACATTCCAGGTGGCACTGCGACGCCAAGTGACGCCATTTTTTTTAATGGAGTAGGGGATTGAAATTAAGCTCATTTAAGAGGCATTTTAATGTTTTCAATATTTTTGAATTATTCAAATTTTTCTAGAAGTTATTGCCATTTGAATATTACAAAGTATTTAATTATTAACTTAATTTATAACTTTTTTGACATTCAAAGTAATTACTCAATGTGACCACCTTGCACCTCCTAACATAGATAAATCCTTCGTATCTTTCCATTTTTCACATTTCTAAATGTTTCCAGTGGAATATCTTAGCACTGCTAAATTATTCTTTACCTTAATTCTTCGAGATAGTTACGACAATTCTGGAATGATAGCCGTGTCCTTAAGTGCTCCGACAAACAAATTAAAATTTTTAACCCTTGTCCGAGTGGGAAGAGGAAAAAAGGCGGCAAATGAGAGGAAGAAAACGTCTAGAAGCGAGAAAAGGCAATCAACGGAAAGGTTACGAAGTTTCAATACAAGGTAAAGTTAAAGGCAAAGTGAGGTTAACAGATACAGAAGAAAGTTTAACAAGGTCGCGGCCCGCGTGAAGACTGAAAAGCGACTTTCAAAAAGTACCACAAAAGAAGGAAAGACAAGCAAATGAATAAAAAGGTTAACAAACAAAAACCGCGGGCAAATAGTGTGCCTGGTATTACATATTTAATAAATATAAAAGGAAAAGACGAAAACCCAGTAGTTCGAAAAGTGGGAAACAGAACTGTTAGCATTCAGGAAGAGTGCGAAAGTAGGAAGATCACCAACAAAAGAAAAAATCCAGAACAAACAAATCAGGCAGCAGAAACAGAACCAGCAGCGGAATACGAAGTAAAAGAAATGAAAAAATAGAAACATTATAGATATAGACGATATGAAACAAGAAAATAACAAGAAAATAGGTGAATTGAAAGAAGCCCTGAAGCAGGAATACAACAAAACATTATTTATTCTTGGCGTAATTGCTCTCCCTTTTTGAGAAAATGTATCATCTATTCTTAATTTTGCTCCAACCGAGCAAACATTTTGCGGTCTGGAATGAGCCGATTGTGATACTTTTCTCTGTATAATTGAACAGCCCTCACAGCATTCTTTTGGGCTTCACCATATATCAGTAGCATATCTACCTTTTCATTGTGTGTAATCATTGTTACCATCAAAACTATAGATGTTATTATATAATTATATTGCCATTGATGATGCAATAATAATTATTAAATGATACATACACATACTCTCTGACAAATACACTGACAGTTACAGAATGTGTGCTGGTAACGGCTTATGTACTTGATAAAGTTGCTGTAGATAGTGATTTTACTTGGGTTTATATCTTTTAAACGGTAAAGAGTAGGTGATAATCACATTGAAAACCTATTGTAAATGTTTATTATTTATTCAACAGTTTTGATATTTTTAAACATAGTTGATGTTGTTTTGTATTTCTGTGCTTGTTTTTTTATTTTCTTTAAATATCGTAGACATTTATGTTGGCAAATGTGAACAAAATAATTCACATGGTTTACTTGATTAAATTGATAGCGGCTGGGAAATTCTCATATAGATCTTGTCAAGTTAATGTGATTTTTGGGCTATTTCTTTGTAACATTTGGGTTTAGATCTTTTAAACGGTAATAAATAGAGAACACATTTTTAAACAAAATATATCAAGAAAAATATTATTACACAACCGGACGAATATAGGTACTTTTTCTAGGAACATTTTATTTGATGACGTCATTACTCATTTTTCCGTAACTGTTAAAAATTTACTTTTTACAGAAAAATGGAGCTTCCATATTCGGACTTTTCTATGTAGCATTTGTAGGTAGCGGACTGCGAAAATTTTATTATTGTAATAAACGTTTGTCAAATCGCCATTGTTACCACGATAGAAAAGATAATTAGTGGATTTTTAATATCTTAAGAATACGTCGAAATTTGCTAATGTTTCCAAAATATTTTTATTTATATATTTTTATCTAGGAATGTAGGATTGTTTGTAACTAATATGTATGTAAACACATATTAGGGGGTGAGTGGCAGGTGAACGCTTTAAAATGCTTTACTGAAGTGAAGGGGTGTAACGAATCATTGGAATTTCTTATGCGCGCTCTTGATGGAAAAAAAAATGTCACTAGTTTAATAAGTAATTGTGTCGGTACAGACCGTGATCAAAAGATATCTTTGTTTTGTTACTTGAAACTTCGAGAGAAATGTAGGGGGTTACGGACGAATGCATATTTTTTAAAATTAAGATGTCGTGCAATAATTAATATGAAACTATTCCCACGCAAATTAATGTATCTTGTTTTTTATTACTTTTGAAAAACGGGGATGGTTTTTTGGGAGTAGATATAGTTAGTTTTGAAATCGAAGGGGGGCAGTTACAGTTAGAGTGCCAATCGAGCCAGATCGATTTTTGGGGTTAATTAAATACCTTCGCTGTAAATAGTTTGTCTTTAAAAATATTTCGTGCGTGTACTTTTTTTTGAATTAGCCAACACTAATTTGTCTTTTCTTTCAAGTGTTAGTTGTGATGTGTGTTTCAAATATTAATCTATAAATAACAGTCGCCCTTTTTGAAGTTAAACCGCGTAGGTTAACGATTTGTGTCTGTGATCAATTAAGGGAATATTTATTTTAGTGTAAGTATGTATTTTTATATAACTGAAACCTCGCAGCAAATCGTTTTTACCAGCCTAGATAACATATTAAATACCAAACATTGTCTTGCAAAGGTGTCTTTTTCGTACGCGGACTCATTAAGGTGAAATATGCTAAAATAAAAACAGTACAGGGCCCTCTCACTCTGGTATTTGTGCGACTTAGCATTGTTGGTTGTTGGTTATATTTATAATTGTGTAGAGGTGGCTGGTGAATGGGTATAGGATACCGCTGATTACTAATTATAAAAGGCAATTGCCAGTAGGTACACACTCCCAAGCTAGACCATTAAAAACCTCGAATTTTTATTTCTATTGTTTTTATTTGTTGTATAGGTGAGTGTGTAACCGGAGAAGGGAGCACGGTATTTTTCTAACCCGTTCAAACTTATATATCTGTCACGATGTTAGTGATCTTTTTATAACTTACCCTTGCAAGGCTTTGTTTTAATGAGTTTTTTTTTGTCAGTTTGCTTAAGTATAATTACTTGCCAGCGAGCTGATTTCTCTTTGTATCTGCTTTATTGTAATTTGATTTAAGTATTCTGTGCTTTAGTGGTCACTAAACAAATGGGTACGTGTAAATTCCTTGTGTATTTTCTTTTGTCCTTGCCTTTACCTTATTATCACATATTCAATTTTACTGTTGTAGTTTGAGTGTACCGTAATTAGTTTTATTGTTTTATGTGCGTATTTACTTAAAGGCCGACATGATTGCTTTTTAAAGGGCCACATGTTTGGTGTTACGATTTTTATTTTGATTCTTTGCCACCCAATTGTGCGTGTGACTACATGTGTTTTTTTATTATTGTGTTTCTGTGTAACTAAACTGCTTTTTATTCATTTTCTCTTGATGTTATAATTTAGTAAGCACTTTAACCTGATTTAATGGGGTTTTATTATATATTTAACCCTTTCATTTTTTTCTTGTGTTATTTGATTTATTAATGTACTTAATTACTTATTTATGAATAAAGTAGGTTTTATTGGTGGTTCTTTCCCACAATAGTAGATTAACGGATTGAACCACCGCTGCGCAACGCTCGTGGATTTTAATTTGAGTAGTTTCATTTTATTTTTACTTGCCCCTCATGATGCAACGCTTGCCTCATCCAGCCTGTCTAATGTAGATAGCACAACGTACTTAACACTAGACGGCCACTTCGTTTGATCAGATTTGAGGTTTGCGAGTAATTAAATATCAGACTTGTAAATAAATTCTAATGTTAAGGGTCAAGGTTAAAGGTCAAAGTAAGGCAGGCAATTAAGTTGAGTAATAGTGGCATTATTGTCAGTCAAGTCAAGATAAAATCACTTGGCGATTGTTTTGTTCTTGAATTTGCATTATTGCAAATAAGTTCAAATTATGCTTTTCAAGATAGGGTACCTGGGGGACGCTACACATTGAACGTTCTTTTAGAGCTTTTACTTTTTAAGCATAGCTCAACAGATAAAAAATATGTATTTATTTACCTAAATAATACCGTGAAACTAGCGCCCTCCAGGTGCAAGTGGAAATAAGCTTGAAATTCGTAATTCTCACACCACAAAACCCAACACTACCAATTTTCAGATTCATGCTATCAAAACTTTCTCGATTATTGAGAAATTTCAGAATAAAATTTAAACCTTCTGTATCTCTTAAACATTCGTATAAGGCAAGATGAGCCCCATTAGGTATTAATAAAAATAACATTTGTCACTGTCAAATCGTGTTCGGCATTTGTATTTTGTGACAATTCTTTGAGAATCATTTGATTCATTTCATTATGCGTGCGACATTCTCTTATCGTGAATATGCTGATATGATATTTGTTTATGGCTTCTGCAACGGGAGCTCAAATCTTGCAGTCGTCGAGTACCAGAGTTGATTTCCGAATCGGAGAGTACCAGATAGAAGGGTTTTTCAACAAGTTTTTGCTACTTCTGGAGAATCTGGTACGTTTCTAAGTGCGAGAATTAACGGCAATCGGGACTTCATGTTGAACTAGAAGAGGATACCCTTAACACCGTCAAAAATGATCAAATTACACAATCGCCTGCTTGGAGGCATATTCACATTAATTGTTTATACCCATTTCACTCACAACGAGTTCAACATTTGCTATTCACCAGAGAGCAGACTTGTGTTTAGAAGTAGACAGTGGCATTTTTGAAAATATTGCGTAGAAGGAAATAACGGAGCCAAAATTTTAAAAAATGTAAAAATTAAACAAATATGATTGAAAATGCTTAAGCTGTATTATCGATATGTTTTTAGAACCGGCGACCCCTGTAACTTTTGAACGGGTCGTTAGATTTTGTTCAAATTTTGGTGGGTAATATTAGTGCCAGTTTGGGATTTTTTTGAAAAAAAAAAAAAACAATATGGCCGACTTCCGGTTTCACCGAAAATCACACAAAAGCTGAAAATTTAAATGGAACACCTTGTATATTTTTACATATTTGGATTCTAGGGCTTCAAATACATACAGTTCATCTGTCAAATCTCAACTCAGGCACCATTCGTTAGTAAATACATGAGGCATGATGGTAAACTTTGAATTAATTTAGTTCATTTCAGACTACACAACAATTCACAATAAATAACAATAACTTACAAATAATAGATGTTTAATATCAGGATAATTATGCAACATCTTTTATAACAAGTTCGTTATGAAAATAGGCAACATTGTAGAAACAAAAACAATAATCTATGTCAAACAGACGTTTAAAACTTCATGCAGATAGAGATTAATAGACATAAATAGGTATAACTTAAAATAAAAATTCCAGAGCCGCTCGGTTCTATGTATAAAATATCAATAAAAGGTTTAAAAATTCCCATTCATATTAGTTTACTTACTTTGCGTTATATTAAGAAACTTTATAGGTAAACAAAAGTTATGTAAAATTAAATTTTCTTTAAAATATATGTTTGCACCTTTTCTTATAAAATTAATCATATTCAGATATTGAAAAAATTTGAACTAACACTTAAATTCTACCTTAGGAATTTTCTGCCGCTAAATTACGCGTCGTATTAAAAATTGCATAGAACAAAATTAATCGATATGTTTAAGGTCTACATCTAGGTATTTTTGTATCTTTGAAATATGCTGCTGCTGCTGCTAACCCGCCCGTCTCCGCCACTGGATTTTTCTAAAATCTAGTCGGCTCCAAGTGAAATGAAAAGCTTAAATGCAAAATTTTAAGTACGTAGGAGTTTTAGTTCCGGAGTTATCGTGGATACTAACATACATATATACACACGCGCACACAATCAGATGTATACACATACACGCACACACACACGGGCGCACACACACGCGCGCGCAAGCACACGCGCGCACACATACGCGCGGCACAACTTAAAAATATGTTAGCACCTACAGGGTCATTCGTTAAAGTAGGGGGTATCAACTTTTTTATTTTAAATGGAACACCCTGTATATCATTACATTTTTGGATAGCCTAATGAATAAGCTTTTCTACGATGTATACATTTGTGCATATAAAATGCAACGTTGCCAAGATATTTAACAAAAATGTATTTCTTTCTTGAATGTAAGGTTAGCAATAAAAATTAATTCTTGGTTTATTATCTAAAGGTGAGACAAATTAGTTCAGGGATATAATTAAGCTAGGTATAGGCTTTGAAAATATATAAACGTTTTATTGATATATTGAATAGGGGAGAGAAGGCTCCGTGTGAAACTTTAGCATGTTCAACGTACATCAATTCTCTTATTTCAAATGGAACACCCTGTATATTTTGATATGGGCGAATAGTGCTCTTAAAGATCTAACTTTTATCTAAATACATTGATCCCGCTAAAATTTAGTTTTTAAAATATTTCCATTTTTTAAATTTTTCTATAATTATCTTATAACGTAACGATTTAATAGAGTGCCATGATTTAAAAACAATAAAACAAAATTTTAATATGTCAATTAGGTGTATTTTAACTTGATTTCAAAACTACTTTTTCACTACTTTTGTATTGAGAAGAAAATTTTAATTAAGAGAAGTCAACACTAAATTTTAAAATGAAATATACGAAGAACGAATTAATTCAAATGATTTACATAATAGGAGAAGCCCAAGGTAATTATTTACTTGCTTCTAGAATTTATAAACAAAAATTTTCCGATGCCCATTATCCAGATGAACGAGTTCTTGAAAATTTAAAAAGTAGATTAAGGAAAAGAACAATTGTCCAAAACCTGTAAACAACGAGGAAACTCAACTAGTGGTGCTTCAAGAAAACTCTCAAATAAGTATTAGAAAAATTGCAGCGGAACATGATTTACAGAAATCAATAATACATAATATAATTAATGAATATAAATACCATCCAAACAAGATTCAATTCCACCAGGCATTGGATGAACATGATTTTGAAAATAAATTAAATTACTGTCGTTGGGGATTGCAACAACCACATAATTTTTTAATACAGTTATGATGACAGACAAATCTACTTTTCATAACAATTATTTTGTAAATAGACATAATTGTCATTATTACGCCATCGAATATCCACATATAATTAGATACAGAAACAATCAGCATCGATGGAGTCTCAATGTTTAGGCTGGTATTATTGGCAACAGATTATTAGGACTCTATTTTTTGGAAATCAATTTAAATGCAGTAAATTATTTCAATTTATTACTAACCAATGTGCTACCATGGATTGAAGAGAACATCCTATTCGCTAATGAGGAAATATGGTTCAAACAAGCTTGTTCGGCTCGTGATGTGGCAGAGTTTTTAAATCAGCAATTTCCTGATCGTTGGATAGGTCGTTATGGGCCTATCAGGTGGCCAGTTAGATCACCCGATCTGACTTTCATGGACTATTTTTTATGGGGCTACATTAAAAATGAAGTTTATAGAATATTGCAGAGTACTGCAGAAAATATGAGGAAAAGAATTGAACAAGCGTTTCGTAATGTAACTCAACAAATGTTGCATAATTTACAACGTTCCTACAGACAACGATTGAATCAATGCATTGAGAAAAGAGGAGGCTTGTTTGAACCTTATTTATAATTTTTTTAAGTGCACATTTGCATATGTTCGACTTACCTACTTCTTCTCGTTAATGGTTTGTTTATTATTTCAATATTACATTGTTTAGTTTATTGTTAAAAATATTTAATAAAATTAATTATTACTATTACTAATCTGGTATTGTGACTTGAAATTTAAAAACTATGAATTTTAGAGGTATCAATGTATTTATATAAAAGTTAGGTCTTTAAGAGTACTATTCGCTCATATCAAAATATACAGGGTGTTCCATTTGAAATAAGAGAATTGATGTACGTTGAACATGCTAAAGTTTCACACGGAGCCTTCTCTCCCCTATTTAATACATCAATAAAACGTTTACATCAATTCAAAGTCTATACCCAGTTTAATGATATCCGTGAACTAATTTGTCTCAACTTAGATAATAAACCAAGAATGAATTTTTATTGCTAACCTTACATTCAGAAAAAAATACATTTTTGTTAAATAACTTGGCAACGTTGCATTTTATATGTACAAATGTATACATCCTTGAAAAGCTTATTCATTAGGCTATCCAAAAATGTAATGATACACAGGGTGTTCCATTTAAAATAAAAAACTTGATACCCTTACTTTTAGGAATCACCCTGTAGGTGCTAAAATATTTTTAAGTTGATATATATATATATATATATATATATATATATATATATATATATATATATATATATATATATATATATACTGGTGTCCAAAGCGTCACGCGACGGAAGATTTTGGCTTCGCTGATTTTTCATTAAAATCATTTATATAAAAGTTATATGGTTCCAATACGTGCACAACTTAATATATATATATATATATATATATATATATATATATATATATATATATATATATATATATATATATATATATATATATATATATATATATATAGTGTGTGTGTATATATATATATATATATATATATATATTTTAATTGTGATTTTATTTAATTCTGGAATTGTATAAATTTTACTTGTAATCAAACATCCTGTATCAGATGAAAATATATATCACGCTGTGCGCATGACTCAACAATTCCATTAATTTAATTTGGGTAAGTATCTTTTATATGTTTAATATAATATTGCATTCCTATAAATCAATAAATGATTGACTTATTTCCAGTTTAGCACATAATATACTTGTATTCTTTACACAATACACAAAAATAAACTCTAATCAAATGTAACATAACCTCAAATAATAAATAAGGTTCATAGACTCACAGTTAACGTTCTTTTCTTATAGCTGGTTCAATTTCCAATTCTGATGTAATTCGAATTCCAATATCTTTTTTCCCTCCGTGGAAGTTCTATACAGCATCAGTAAGTTGTGGATATGCTGCACCAATATACTGCATCGGTGGAAATTCCATACATCACCAATATGCATAGGTATAATGCACAAATATCTGCTTTGTCACTTTCCAAAAACACTTTAATTTATTTATTATATTTATGAATATAATAATTTACTTTTAGGTTTTTATCTTCAAAATACCACAACTTTTAGCGGCAACCAAAATTATTATAACTTGCACTTTCAATTTTAATTTCAATTGAATAATAATATACAAGGAAATTGTTTAAAATAATTTTAATTTTAATGCAATAATTGAAATAATTTTATTTACATTCAAGTACACGACAAAAATATCACCCGAAACTAGAATTACGTTAACCTTAATTTTTGTTACAAAAGTGAATTTCACTTGTTTAATACATAAAATTGTTTAAAGGCTATACGAACCACCTGGATGATCTTAAAATTTTAATCATGTGCACATGTTCACACTTTTATAAGATACAAAAATTTTTGCCATTTGGTTATATAGCTTCTGAACAAAACCAAATCACTTCAGCAAAATTGTCAATACAAACATAAGATTGCTTAATTTCTATTGGTTAATCAGTTTTCACAAATTTACAAATTATTATTTTTACTGATAACTTCCTTATAAGTAAACAGATCTTAAAACTAAAATTATTTTTGCATTCTGTGCAAAATTCCCTATCCATAGGTACCCCACGACATATTTCCTTTGAAATTTCTTATTCTCTACAAATTATGACTAATATGCAAATTTTCATATATAAATTCACTTATAACTAAATTAATCTAATTCTTACAGGAAAACTACAAACAGAAATGGATTCCTTGCCCCAAAATACATAAGAATTCATTAGTCTCAAACACTTTTATGGTTCATGTTAATAAGTTCTATCTCAAGTCCTGCGGCATGAATCATAATCTGGTTTATCAATTTTTAAGCTTAAATCACACCTGGAATGTTAATTTAAGTTGTAACACTTCCTAAAGTGTAAGTTTATAACACAATCTTTGTTCAATTTCACTTTTAAAATTAAAAATTTCTATATATCTTGTAAAGTTTGTTGTGAGTCACCAACTATAACATGTCCTTTACACTTTTTACATTGATTGATACAATTTAATCTCATTTTGTTTTAGAATGGAAGTATGTTATGGTACTGAACTAGTATATTGTCATAAAAATTGTAATACATGTATTTTATAGATGGAATACATATTTTTACTACTCAGAAGCTGCTCGGAAACTATAAAAATGAAGAATAACACTGTTTAGTCATGATACCACTTTTATATTTCTGAAATATGGTATAACTAGCTAACAACATGTTCTATGTTCACATCTGTACTTATTTTTATGTTAATTTGCACCTATACAGTATGCGCTTTACATACATGTTTATTCGAATTCAACGCAATTAATTTATGTTTAATGTCTCTTTTAATATGAACTTATATTGTTCTAATGCTAATATTTAGCTTAACTAATATCATCTCAACATATACATGTATATATATATATATATATATATATATATATATATATATATATATATATATATATAAATTTTTTTTTCTCTTTCTCTTTCTTCACTATGGTACGTGTATCAATAAAAACGAACTACAAACTTCAACATTTTCCATATATTTCGAATACGGTTGTATTCATCGTCAGTGGAATTTAACAATAAAAGAACTAAAATTAATATTAAAATTGACAATTATGACAAATAATGTACAAGGTTACTATTTTAAATTTTCCAACATATTATTATAATTTATGGGTAAGCTTTCTAAATCTTTTTACTGTTACAAGAAATTTTGTTATTAATTTTATATGTAACATTTCTAAAATTAAACGTTTTTTAAATTTGATTCTATATCTAAAATTTTTGTATTATCATATTGAAAGATGTGTCCTAAATCGTTTGAATGTTTAGCCAAAGCATTACTTTTAGGTTTAACACGAACATCAGATTTATGTTGTGTTAATCTATTTTTAGTTGTAAAGATGTTCCTATGTAAACTTTATCACAAGAATCACAAGGAATTTGGTAAATAGTGTTAGTTATGTTATTTTTCGAAATTTTGATTTTAATTTAGACATTAAATTTATACATCTGTTATTAATTGAAAATACCGGATTTAATTTAAATTTTTAAGTGATTTATATATTAAGTATTTTTATTGTTATAAGGAAGGGGTATAAAAGTAATTTTGTCATTTTCCTTAGGTTCCTTATTCGTAGAAAAATTATTATAAAAATATGAATTTGTTGTTTAATTATTTTCAAAATTAATGGTTTTGGATAATTATTTTCAGTAAATGCTTTAATAATGTTTTTGATATGTTTAGAACGAAAATTTGGATCTGTGATTTTCAAACATCTTCCAATAGTATTGATAATGGTATTAATTTTGTAGCCTAAAGGACGGTTAGAATAAAAATTTAAATACCTCCAGCTATGTGTAGGTTTGACCAACGTGTCTAAAAATGGAATTTGGTTATCTTTTTGAATTTCAACAGTAAATTGTAATTTAGAATTAAAATTATTAAATATATCTAAAACTTCCCGAATCTTGTTTTTTGGTATACTCATTAAAATATCATCCACATATCTAAAATAAAATAAAGGTGTGAAACTTAATTTGTCCAAACATATATCTTCCAAATATTCCATTACTAGGTTAGCTACGGTAGCAGAAATACGCGATCCCATCGCACAACCATATGTTTGTTGATAAAATGATTCCAAATATTTAAAATACGTAGTCTGTAAACATAATTCTACTCCTTCAATAAATTGGTGAATGTCTAATTGCGTGTGTTGTTTGATTAAATTCCATTTTTGTTTTAAGATAATCGTTATTAAAGGAATAGGAATATTTGTGTATAAAGAAATAACATCCAAAGATATAATTGATTGTTCATTATCTAGATTTATTTTGTTAATTTTTTCTTTAAATTCCATAGAGTTTATTATAGAATATTCCTTTTTATTCAAAATATTTTGTATTATGTTTGCCAAAAATTTAGATAAATTATCGTAGGTGAATTTATTGAAGATATGATTGGTCAAGTGGTCGATTTTCTTTATGAACTTTAGGCAAAAATATATTTGTGGAACATTAGGATATCTACATTTTAAATTATTAAATTCATTTTCCGATAATTTTCCTTGATTGAACCAATTTTCAATTAATATGTTAACACTACTTATAATTTCTTTGGTTGGGCCTTTTGTACAATCCTATACGTGTTTATGTCACTTAAATGTTCCATAGCTTTATTTACGTATTCCTCTTTATTAAGTATTACGGTTATTTGCCCTTTATCTGCCTTTACTACTATGAGATCATTATTTAGATTTAAAAATTTTTTAGCTTTGTAATAGGTTTGTCTAAAAAAGTTATTAACTCTTTGTTCTTCAAATGTTTCTTTATAGTTCTTAACAGTCCATAAATTCTTAACAAACGTTTCTCTAATATTACTTTTATTAGCGTCAGAAAATGATTTAATTGAATATTCCATATTTGTAATTGATTTAATTATGTGATTTTTAATATTATCTATTAAAGGAAAATTGAAACTTCCTCCCAAACTTAAACAATATAAAATATCAGTAGGAATCACTTTATCACTATAATTCTTAATCCAATTATTATTAATTTTATAATTAAAGTTATATTCTTCTTTTAACTTTTTAATTTTTTCAGTATGATTTACTCGTATTTTATTGTAAGTATTTTGAAAACGATTAGATTGTTCAGTTTTAAAGTTATTAAATAAATCTGTAGGAATTTTCAAATTTAGCTTTTCTAAATTATAATTAATAATGTTCTCCAGTTTTTTGATTATTTTAAAAGTATTCGTAATTGAAATATTAAGGACTCCTTTATAAAACTGTAATTGAATTTTTTTTAAATTCGGTTCATTTTGTATTTCTATGTATTTATGATCTCCAAATTTAATAAAATTGGGAATATAATTTTTTGATTTGCAATGTAATAAAAATTTTTTTCTGTTTAATGTCTTGGCCAATTTTTCATAAGTGTCTGATATTAATTTTATCCTTTTATATGTAATAAAACCATACAATTCTAAAACTCTAACATAAGGTATCATAATAAACCATATAAATATTTAAGTTATTAATATAAAGTTATTTGACGAATATTTAATAAAATTTTTCTCTTTCTCTTTCTTCACTATGGTTCATCAATAAAACGAACTACAAACTTCAACATTTTCCATATATTTCGAATACGGTTGTATTCATCGTCAGTGGAATTTAACAATAAAAGAACTAAAATTAATATTAAAATTGACAATTATGACAAATAATGTACAAGGTTACTATTTTAAATTTTCCAACATATTATTATAATTTATGGGTAAGCTTTCTAAATCTTTTTACTGTTACAAGAAATTTTGTTATTAATTTTATATGTAACATTTCTAAAATTAAACGTTTTTTAAATTTGATTCTATATCTAAAATTTTGTGTTATCATATTGAAAGATGTGTCCTAAATCGTTTGAATGTTTAGCCAAAGCAGTACTTTTAGGTTTAACACGAACATCAGATTTATGTTGTGTTAATCTATTTTTAAAGCTTTAGAATTTTTTTAAGTTAGATGTCTGTTATCTCTGTTGTCTCTATCTGACCAGTATTCCAGTATTAAACGTCATTCTGACATAGATTATTATTTTTGTTTTTACAATGCTGCCTGTTTTCGTTATGAACGTATGAAAGAGGTTGAATAGTTACCCTAAAAAAATTATAATTAAAATTATTTCATTTCTTTTAATTTAGGATCTAGATGTCTATTAACCTCTGTCTGACATTAGAAAAGTAGGGTTAGGAAAACAAGTACTACGATTCGTTGAATTGAATTAAATTTTTGTCTTCATTTGACAGTTACTTTATTTATTAGTTACCCGTACTAATTTATCGTTAGTAGTTAATTTATTAATAAAATATGGAAGTACGATTTTCAAATAGAGAAAAGTTTGACATAATATAGTGTTACATCTTAAGCCTCAAAATTGCATTACAGCGGTGCGCATGTATTTGAACAAGTATCCTAGTGATGGGACCTCTCGAATGAAAAATAATCGATCATTCGATTGTACGGATATCTCGAGATATTTCGAGTGGTTACACGAAAATCATTCGAATGGTTTGTTGATCGAAGTCAGCACTCACTCCGTGGCGTCACTCATCAACGTATTCATTCGTTCTACTTTCCTCTCGCTTCTAGGCTTCAGCGATAAGATCGAATTATTAGTACACTGCAGCTTCGGTCGGAATTGGAACGCCATATTTGGGTTACTTACAAACCTATCGCACGTTTTGTAGCCTGTCATACGGGTTATTTTTGCTTGCGCCGTGTTTAGTTTAGAAATATCAAAGCGCGCATTTCGATTTATTTAAATTTGATTCAATCATTCGACATCAACGGACATTAAAGATTATTCTTATTCAAGTTTTAATGTTTGAAAGGATATGTAGCACAATTCTAAATACAACAAATTATTAAATTAGATGTCAGATTCAGTATATATGACTAAACAAATATGTTATGTACAAAATGGAAAGAAAAAGTTTCTTGCACAGCTTACATTCCACATTAGAGTGATCCGTCGATTTTATACAAAACTCCCAAAGTACAGATTTTTTATTACCAATACGGCGACTAGTTTTAATTTT
Organism: Vesta saturnalis; assembly: GCA_036346205.1. Lineage (NCBI taxonomy): Eukaryota > Metazoa > Arthropoda > Insecta > Coleoptera > Lampyridae > Vesta > Vesta saturnalis. The sequence continues at coordinate 103,821 of JARFJB010001973.1, forward strand.
CGAAATCGACTTGTTGCACGATTGATTTGACCTTGGCGAAACTTAACTTAAACTTAACGCAAACGAAAAGGGAAAGATAAGGGAGAAAAAAATTGCAACCACCTTGATAATACAGTTTTATTAGATATCATAATAATAATTATTTATGTATGGCTTTACCACCACAGACTCCTTTGGCGGTGGCCGCGCGTGCAGCGGAGTAAGCGATTAGGTTATCCCACATACATCTATGGCGATTGCCGATTGTACCGAGCCGACTTGGCAATGCGAGATTTGAGAACTCGTGTTCTCCTGAGAAACGAGAGATTGTCGTCCTAAGTGAAATAATTTTTCCAAATGAAATCATTCGAATGATCATTCGATTGTAAATTTCACTCGAGAGGTGAAGTTTCGATTGTTGAAATCATTCGATAGTGCCCATGACTAAAGTATCCTGAAAGGAAGCAGCCAAATAAAAGAACATTCAGCAAGTTAGTAACTAACCTTAAAGAATACGGTGCTTTTAAAATTATGTTTAAATTTTCTTGTCATCAAATGTTATCTGTCCATTTATGTGTTGTTGGTTGATTGTAATTAATTGGTTATAAAATTTGTATTCAAAATTGAAAAATTTTGTGTCACTTCATTAATTTGATGAGGAAAGCACAGTTAGCATTACCATTTATAAATAACATTCAGTTTAAATGTTATTGGAAGGGATACAGGCTCATACTTAGATTTTCTCCGATATTCGTAAAATAAGTTTAAACATCGCAATTAAACGATAAAGTGTGAACGCAGAATAAAAAGCTCTTCTAATATTATGTATAAAAAATCAGGACCGTATTTAAAAAAACAAAGTACTCGAAAACGAAACGTCGGATTCCAATTTACTGCATGCCATGTTAAAGAACGTTAAAAATTACCTGTAACAATGTCAAAAACGAAATCATGAAAATTCGCTTTTTATCGCATAACTTCGGAACGGTTCGGAATTTCGTTGGTTTAAAAATGTCATTTTATTAAAGTTCAAAATGGAAAATGCCCAACTTTTCCCCCAGTTAACCAAAACTCAATCTCTTACCATTTCCGAAATCCCCATAGTGCCCTCCTTATGTTGGACACAGTGATACAGGGCTTTTCACGATGAGCGTTAATTAGACGTTTCTGGCAAACCAGACAACGGATCAACCTGAAAATTTGACAGTATGCATAAATTAATATGATCTACACGCCTAAAATATTTTAGATGTTGCGGCGTTGCCGCTTCTACTATAAAGTAGCCACTACTTTGATTTTTCAAAAGGAACACCCTGTATATAATATCGTATTATGATTTCCTATTACTTTGTCAACAACTTCATGTACTATTTCCCTATACCTATCTATTACCGTTTAAGAGATATAAATTAATTTCGATTTTTTTTTACAAAACATATACTTTTATAAACGCTGATAATCTTGAACTCTCTAGTACTAACACTAACACTTAACTAGACACAAAGAAAAAATTCAAACGAAACAAATGCGTTTATCGAAATCTAGAGATGGGCCCAACTACTATGCAATTAAATTTTATAATGTGCTACCGACCGACTTTAAAACTCTCCAGATTGCGGTTTATAAAAAAACGATTAAAACATTTTTTACTAGCAAATGCGTTTTACAACGTTGAAGATTTTTTATCGACAAATTTTGCAACTTTATAGTAATAAATATTGTTATATTTTGTTAACTCAATGTATGTCTTCTTAATAATGGCCTTTTACACCATATTTATGTTAATTTATGTAAATTATACTTAATTAATATTGGACGTGTGTAAATACTAATTGTATACATAGCACTAATAAAATTACTACTAAGACGATCAAATTCGAAATGGAGTGGAGTGATACCATGAGGATCTTCACTTCAAGTCATATTTTTATTTGCGTAATACAGGGCCTTTAAAAAATGCAGATACTTTGTTCACATGAAAAAAGGAGTGGAAGTCAAATTTTTCAAATGGAACACCCTGTATATTTACACATTTTTAAGCTCTACATCCAATTTTAGATTGGCTTTAATCAGATAATGCTATTTCGATTTCGAACCGTTTTCGAGATAAACTGTTTCAAACAGAAACTGACGTGGTTTCCTAGTATTCATCACTTATTTTTGAAATTTAACAGATTCCGTTCGATGTTCCTTCATCAGTCACAGATAATACAATGAATAAATAATTATTAAAATACTCTTCAACCATCAAATGAAACTTCTCTTCAAACAATAGTTTTATTAACGCTGACACACGAACTGAAAATAATTTCATGAATTAGTAAGTTAATTCAATTATCAGTGTATTTCAGAATATGTTCGAACACATCTCCACCTCTACTTAAACAAACATGTAATCTCTTCAAAAGTGTAGCGCTTCTGATTAAATCTGGAGTTAAACTATTGAAAGCAGTTCTAACTCTCGATTTCATATCTTCCATTGTTGTTACTGGGTTGGAGTAAACCATATTATTAATGAAACCCTACACAAAATAATCTATTGGATTGCCATCTGGTGTTCTAGGAGGCCAACAAAAAGGTCCATTATTACTGATCCATCTGTCTTCGAAGATTTCAGTTAAAGCTTCGTCTACTGAACAAGAATTATGGGGTGAGCACCATCCATTTGGTACCATACACGTTCTCTTCCTGGCCTATTATTTAAAATCATTTAAATTCCATTTCTCAGTAAATCTTCATATTTTGTTGCATTCAAATTATCATCATAAAACTCGATATAAAAAATTGACACATTCTTTATGGCACAAAATACATTAAATTGCCATCTTTCTTGAAAACCCCTTTGGCGAACGACATGAGGATTTTCTGGCGCCCCATAATCACTGTTGTGTCTGTTGAAAATTCCATTTTTTGTAAACTTGGCCTCATCTGTCCATATGATATTGTCAAGGAAATGTTCATCCTCTTGAGTCTTGACAAGTAACCATTCAAAGAATTCCACTCTACGAGGCAAATCAGTCTCTTTCAAATGTTGGACACAGTAGAATTTAGAGGGATGCCCTTTGTGCTTATTAAGAATGCGATAAATGGTCACGTAGGGTATACCTTTCAGCCTCGTGTAGAGAAGCATTTGGAAATGCATTAAAAAATCCCAAAACTGTTATGCCATTGTCATCATCATCCACTTCAGGCTTTCTACGAATGAGTTTTGGACGAAAGGTTCCATCTAACCTACAGTTTTGTAGTAGTCGATTTATCACATTATTATTCGGCTTCGGAAGTTGTGGATATCTTTTATGAAATACTCGGCATGTTCTACTTGCAATTCTATTGCACTCACCATGAATAATTAATAAATTCAAGAAATCTTCATTACTGTAACCTAATCTTGACATTTTTCTATTATAATTAGTATCACAATCAGACAAAACCACCAACGAAAGTTTGATGTTTCAAAATTGGATTATTTAATTTTCCAAAGCACACTATTAAAAAATATTAATTTGCAATGTTGTACGGTAGAGACACTCAATACCTCAATGCATACAAATTGTAACTTTTTCTAAGGTACATATCAATTTCGAATTGACTGATTTGAGACTATTGAAAAACTAAATCGAAAAGAAATTGTATTACGTAGTATAAAATAGATGTTAAATCTCAAAAATAAGTGATGAATACAGTTTCTGTTTCAAACAGTTTATCTCGAAAACGGTTCGAAATCGAAATAGCATTATCTGATTAAAGTCAATCTAAAATTGGATGTTGAGCTCAAAAATGTGTAAATATACAGGTGTTCCATTTGAAAAAATTGACTTCCACTCCTTTTTTCATGTGACAAAGTATCTGCATTTTTTAAAGACCCTGTATGAGGCAAATAAAAATATGACTCGAAGTGAAGATCCTCATGGTATCACTCCATTTCGAATTTGATCGTCTTAGTACCAGAGAGTTCAAGATTATCAGCGTTTATAAAAGTATGTTTTGTAAAAAAAAAATCGAAATTAATTTATATCTCTTAAACGGTAATAGATAGGTATAGGCAAATAGTGCATGAAGTTGTTGACAAAGTAATAGGAAATCATAATATGATATTATATACAGGGTGTTTCATTTGAAAAATCAAAGTAGTCGCTACTTTATAGTAGAAGCGGCAACGCCGCATCATCCAAAATATTTTAGGCGTGTAGATCATATTAATTTATGCATACTGTCAAATTTTCAGGTTGATCTGTTGTCTGGTTTGTCAGAAACGTCTAATTAACGCTCATCGTGAAAAGCCTTGTATATATATATATATATATATATATATGTATATATATATATATATATATACACCGGGTGATTCACGTCGATGGTACCTTAGACGTTTACGGAAAACGAGACATGGGATCTTTTTGAAAATTTGGTCACTTGCATGGCTGGCTCGGATCTATCGATCTAAAATATTTTCAGCGTTGCGACGTTGTCGCTTATGTGGAAAAGTGGCATCACCTTTGATATTTTTAATGAGACGCCCTGTATATTATTACATTGTTGGGTTCGCTATTACTTTTAAGTTATTTTTGCATCATACATCCCTATGCCTATCTTCAACCGTTTTTGAGTAATTAGTTAATTTCCTTATTTTTTAGCCAAAACATGGTTCCAATCGAATGTTCATTATTGTGGTGTTTGAATTTGTAGAAAGTTGAAATTCTGGATGCACTCTATGAATAAGCTGTTCATCAGTTCTGCGTAACGAAATTGGTTCCATATTGTACAGGGTCGTTCGAAATTCGTTACGTTTCCGCAAGGTACAAAAATGCAGAAAAGTTCATTATTTCAAATGGGACACCCTGTATATTATCGAATATTCTAATAGACAATTGCAGTCCCTGGGTTTGCCTCATTGAAAATACGTTCTGTTGCATGGTAATATCTACGAAGAATAATGGGAATAATTGTATTTCTTCTTCCATATTTTGTGGCATTTAAAATTTTTTTTTAACATTAAAGTCAGGGTAAGTTTGACAGTCAACAATTTGTTTTAAACTTGATTGCAAAGCCTTCTTTCTAAAAGTTATGTACTCGCGAAAGAAATAAAATTTGAAATGGCCAAACTTCTAGAAAGATTGGAATAATTAAAAAATACTCTAGGGGAGTATACTACATTAAAACAACTTTCGAATGAGCCTAATTTCTATTTAAAAAAACAGCGTCACTTTGGAGTCGAAGTGCCACATGGAATGTTGACGTTTTCAAAGTCAACTTTGGTATAAAGCTGTTGAAATCATGGGGGGGCTTACTTTATATACTCTCTGTATAACCTATCTGAAATATCACTTTTATTGGTAAAGTAGCAGTTTCTAAGCAAAAGCTAGAAATGATTGCTTGAAATCACTTTCTTTACTTCATGGGAATAAATAATTATTAGAGCAATATCAGCATAACCTTGGCATTTGAACTAAGCCAATCCACATTTGAAATCCCAACAAAATCTTCTTCCTTGAATATCTACCTCTTTCTTGATTTAGGCAAGAATGGTTTACTGAGTTTTTGTACAGTACACCTGCTTGCCTCGATCACCATAAGATTAAACAGCTCTTTATCAACAAATAAAAAGAAAACATCAATTGGATTCTTATTTTGCAAATCTTGAATCACACATGCTTTGCAAATTCCTGGAGGTGATCCTGCAATTGCATTTCATTTTACAGTAATGCAAGTTCGTATTAGGAGTTAATTAGTTCATAAGATAAGGCATCAGAATGATGTTACAATATTTTTCTTATTAGAGCAATTTTTTTTTCTTAGAAGGTGGCGAACTTATATCTTCTTCATCATCATGCTCATGGTAACCATCAGATAAATATTCATAGGAGAGAACACTTACTTACTTAAATAGAAATAGATGAACAATAAAATAACACGTACATTCAATATTGCTATCTCTTTGAGGTTTGCATATAATCGAGAATCACAATGCAAACTGACTTGTGCATTCTTGCAAATGCACGAATCACATACTCACCATACTGCGGAAATACAAGTTTTTATTCAGAGGCCACATGATACATCCATGATTCATGCCCAACACGGAAAAGTTATTAAATGTTTTACACTCTTATTTAGTAAATACGGAAATAGTAGTGTGACCCCAAATCAAGTAAGCATTGAGGCAGCTAATGTGTTAAACAGTACTTAAACTATACTTGCTTTAGTGACAAATACCGAAACAGTAATCGAGATTGTATGTGAATGGATTGAAATATTTTCTAGAATAAATCATAATACTCTTACCTATAAATTTGTTGAATTCTACTGACTTTTGAAGGACCAATCAAATGTTGTGCTAAACTGCTACCCTCAACTCCAAATGACATTTTTCTTTTCTTTGTATCTTCATTTTTAAATGTATCAGGAGGTCTAAACATCTGGCTTCTTGATGGTTCAGGTACATTAGATTGCACTTGTGATGTGTTAGTTCTTTTCCTTTCAGTTTGAGCAGGAAACGGTAGTTGTTCATTGTTGATACTTGCCGCATCTGCTACTTCATCTGCTATAGCCGAATATATTGTTTGAGGAGCCACTCGTGGCATCAGTGATATTAATCTCCTACCTTCTTTGATCCATTCATCGGATGTCTCTAACTGACCACATGAACTAAATGTCAAAAGAACAATTCCAAAATAAATTAAAGTATCTTATTAACACGTATACATGTAATTACTTACAAATACGCAATAGTGTTTAATCTCTCATCTAAAATAACCTTTCTAATTTCTGCTTTGCATCGTTCTTGAGGAATTCTTAGTGCAGAACCTATATCTTTTAAAAGTTTTAACTTATCTGAAGTAGGAGGGCCTTGCGCTCTAAGGGCAGCAAGAATATTTGCATATGCGTCCAATTCTAAAAGAATAAAACTGAATTCGACATACACCAAATGACACAATAACCAACCTAACATTCGTAAATATTTCGAAGATTCATTTTCATTCATGTCCAAAATTGAAGGGTACATGTTAAAACTATTTCAACTAATGAAATTTTTAAATTATTTATAAACGTATAAAGGATTTGACAGTACTTAAGCGTCCCAAATCTTTGAGGTTACGTTATTTTAAAGTTTTGTCCGGAATTTACATTTTCGGCGATTCAGTATCACCTTTCTGATTTTGATATATCCATACTAAAACGTCGATATTAGGACTAAAATAGTCTGTTTACTAGAAGCAATTGCTTAAAACGTATAAAGCCTTAAGTATAGTTCGGATTTTTATCAAGGCATTTTTCTAATTAGGAAACTCTGAAGAATATAAAAAAAATAGTTGTTATGATAATGAATATAATGAAATACCAAGTACTAAACTAATACAACTATTTAGTACAATTTTTTTAAATGATTCTAGTTCAAACCGTCACTTGCAAATAGGTTAACTGGATTTTGTTTTAAGGCTAACCAATATCAAAATATAAAACATTTCTTTGATTTTTTTATTGAAACCTACTTATAAACAATCTATACTTATGCAACTATAAACATATGATAATTTTCGTTCTTAACATAAATGCATGGTTGAACTTTAATATATACATGAAAAAGAATACTAGTAGTATTTTGATTTGGCAGCACTGGTAGTGATGAGAGGTAACCAATCACCGATTTTATTTTTAACCACTAATTGTCCCTTTCAACCAATGATATACGATAATAAAGATATTCTCATCTACGATTTCATTATAATGTGAAGTTGGCAATGCAGACTAAAGTTGTCATTTAGTATTTAACCATTTACACCTATTAAATGGTTTAACTTTAAATCGGGATATTTAATCTATTATTGTTGTAACAATTCTACTAATAAAACTGATAAACAATTTTTTTCGATAAGTAAATTAACCAATAAACTTAGTGTTAATAATCTGTAATTTAAAATTAAACAATAAACATCTGGTCAAAATTGTGCTCTATTTTAAAATCATAATAAATTCCTTTTTATGTTAGAAGTAAAAGATTCGTATTTTCATATTACAGGACTGTAAAAAAGTGAAATGTTCAAATTTGTTGAATTATGCAATGGCCTCGTTGGCAACTATCCGTTGCATTCTTAGTACCGTCATTTTGCAAAATTGAAAATTGTTTATTAACATTTTGATCATTTCTAGAAAGTACTAGGGGAGGCCGGGGCAACGAGGACCGCCTAAGCTGTTCTCTTTACAGCATATTTATTTATAAAGACAGCGGCATAAAAAAATTCAGAATTCTATATTTATATTTGACCTGCCATAACACGACAACAAGATCCTAACATTTCAAGTGAAGAAAAAATAACTTCACTTAGGGGAGAACCTGGTAGTACCGCCCAGCGTGTTGTACCGCCCACACATAAACCTGAGAAACTACCGATCATAGAGCTAAACAGGCAACGCCAGAATGACGAATTTACATAAATGCGTAACGGTTTAACAACAGTTTTGATCAGTCGACTTTAGGTAGTCAATGTGAGGATGTGTCTTTCGCCGTGTGACTTTATTCAATATTTACGCCACGAAAAATAAGCTGTAAGTAACAAATTCATTACATTTATCAAATTATTTCTCTACCATGTTTTAAAGCAGCTTATTCTTTACGGTTTAAGTCCATAAAGTTAACAAAGGTGTTACTGTTTGTTTAAGTTTTATGATGATTTTTCTAAAACTGCATTACCGGCTTGGTCCGCCCAGGGTGGGCGGTACTACCCGCAACAAATTTATAACAAAATAAAGTTAAATTTTTATTTCAGATGCCAAACACTATGGCAATTCGAACTATCAAAGGTAAATGGACAGTCCTTGAAAAAGTAATAAATACTGTCAATGAAGGAATTGGAAAGCGAGAATTTGCAAGACGAATTAATCGAAATGATGTAAATTAATTTAGATATACTTTTATATATTCCCTATTCTACATTGAAATATCGACTGAAAGCAATGTATGTTCACAGAGGAGCAGGAAAACGAAGTAACTACTAACTACTGACTGCCTTAATATGGCCAAATTATTCTATGGACCAAGAGAATTAAAAAAAATTGTGTATGAGTACAAAAAAAAAAAGGGAAGTACAGAACACAAATTCAAAAAGAAAACAAAATGGCCGGTAAGTACTGGTTTTCTGGCTTCTTAAGACGTCATCCAGAGTTAAGTTTACGGAAACCTAAATCTACCTCAATTTTTCGAAAATTTGAATAAAGTTCTAGTTGAGTACCAATTTGAACCAAATCGAATATTCAATAGGACGAAACGGGTATATCTGTCGTACATACACCATCAAAATTTTTAGCGCCAAAAGGAATCAAACAGCTTTAGCGGTTAGCAGTGAGAACGGTCGTAATATAACTGTGTCATTTTCAATAAGTGCTTCACGATTATACCTACCCCCTATGTTCACATTTCCTTGGGCCAGAATGTCTAATCAACTGCAAATAGGAGCAAAATATGAATGTGCACCGAAGGGATGGATGACGGAGGAGCTGTTTCTGTCATGGCTTAAACATTTTAAAAATACTCACATGTATCAGTCGAAAATAAAGCACTCTTAGTTTTGGATAACCATGGCAACCGTTGTGCCTTGGAGGCATTCCAGTTTTGTAGAGGTAATGGAATAATTATGTTGTCATTCCCGTATCATACGTCCCATAAACTGCAGCTACTGGACTTTATAGTTTTTGGACCCTTGAAAAAGCATATTCAAACAAATGCTGTAGTTACATGAGGCAACATCCTCATGAAAAAATAACTATACGACGTAGCTGAACTATTTAATAAATGTGTTGTAAGAGTGGGCAATATAGAAAAAACCCAAAAATGCTTTGAAGTAAGTGAGATTGTCCCATATAACCCAATAGCTTTAGCACAGAAGATTATATACAGATAACCAGAATACCCCAGGTTACAGATACCGACATGCCACAAGTTATATTACAAGAAGAAACAGTTAGGAAGGAACGCAACCAGCTAAATCGGAAGAGGAACCGGATGATGTGCAGCAAATGTCAGTATTGATTCAAAAACCAGCTGATGTAACACTACAGGAAGATATTTGTATTCCCGGGCTCAGTAACATTAAACAAGTTTCATTTCAGATGTTATCTCCTTTACCCGAAAAAAGTTCAGGACACAAAAGAGGTAGACAATATGGAAAGTCTAAAATTTTAAACACTGCTCCATAAAAAAAATTTCAGAAAAATAAATTAAAGACGAAGGAAAAGAGAAAAGAGAAATGGCCAAAAGAGCCATGGCGCCATTAGAAAATCAAAAACTGGGAAAGCATAAACGAAGGAATACTTCACAAGTTATTAAATCTGCCACTCCGAAAAAGAAATCTTTGACTGAACCTTCCAGTAGTAGTGATGAAGAACTGGATGAAACCAAGTTGTGTGACGACGAGCGTTCAGATGGAGAAGAGGAGATGTTGGATGAAGTCTGTCTCGTGTGTGGAGAATTTGGAAAGACTGAAATGTGGTTTCAGTGCGGTTTGTACAAAAAGTGGGCCCACAAGGGGTGTATAGGCCAAACTACTTGTAAAACATACATATGTGACTTTTGTGTTTAAAATGAATCAAAATTTAATAAAATGAGTTTTTTATGGATCCCTTAAAACTAAAACTTCATATTTAAGTAGGACCAAAATATAAGTGGGCGGTCCTACCGTCTAAGCGGGCGGCACAATCCTCTACGCCGGAGTGTACCGCCCAATGACACATTTTTTTTAAATGTTTGGGATATGTAAAATAAAATGTAGGAACATTTAGACCAAAACGTTTACTAAAGGAGTGTTAGACTTTAACCTGACATTTCTGTACTTTCACGTGCTACTTAATAGTCTATTTGCCTTAAGTGAGCGATACTACCCGGTTCTCCCCTATGACACTTAGTCCTCCTTGCCCCACTTACCGGGGCAAGAAAGTCCACTGTAACAATAAGTTAAAAACATGAAATGAAAGTCATTTTTATATCATATTAAAAGTCAAAATCATTTAAATAATTCGCAAATGAATCAGTCGTCATCATGTTCCGCTCCTGCGCAGATCGTGGCGTATTTGTAGCAGCCTTCACATCTGATCCACCCTTCTGCTTTCTTACTATTCTTGTATGTACGATGACAGAAGAGACACAAACAATAATCTTCGTCGCTTGCACTCATTGCTTTCGTCAATCCAGTCTTTCTTTCAATTAGTTACTCTATTAAGTGTTTTCTTTGAGTCTGTTGCCGAACTTTTTACTATGTATGAGGGTAGCACCTTACTTTGCAACTTCTTGCCTCCAGAATCTAAATCAACCTTTCTTTTGATTTCTGTTGTTCTAGTGTCTTCTTGTTTTTGTTCTAATTCAGTTTTAATGGGTGTGCCGGTAAGTATTACCGATTTTTCGTTTCTTTTGGCACTTTCCGTTTTTCTTACGTTCCGAAGATGCAAATGGTCATACAATTTAAAAAATTCAACTTGCTATTACGTTTGATGAGCTGGGTCTTAGACCATTAGATGTTGCTTTTGGTGGTGTGGTGTGAAAGAGCCAACGTTACACCCAGGTTCGACGAACTAGGCGTTGCATCGCTGGAATTTGATGTTTGTTGTTGTGGTGTGATGCCAACATCTTTCAAAACATTCACACGTGATCAAGAAAGAGTTGCAACTGCTGAATACAACAAGATAGGTCCTGGATGGTTGGATGAATCAGAATTGAAGGTGATGATCTAGATGATGTGGCCCTTTTGGGATGAGTTATCTTAGTAGATAGTTGAAGGCAGGAAATCGGTTTATTGAAAAATATCTGAATTACACGAATAGATGTGGGTTCTTTCGAACACTTTAACAGATTGAAAAACTTTCTGGAATGCCTTACCGTTGAGATTTACTACGTCATATATTGTGATGACTTCTCCCTTATGATTTGTCATGTAAAAATCACATTCCCGAGCGTACTGAGTTTTGAGCGGCCCAAAAAGTTAAATCGAGCGGTTGCATCTGGTGGCTGCACTGAGGTGGTAGCGGCAATATTACTATGTGATTTTCTCTTGCATTTCACACGCCTTCAAGTTGCTTGTGGCTCTCTAAGATCTGGAGCACTGGCTTACCATCCCCGGGCTTGGAATGTTGTACAAATGGTATAGATATTTCAATAAGTGCTCACTGTCCATCCAGCCAGATCCGTTTGAGAAGCCAAGCTCTCGGAGGCGAATCTCTAATAATGATGGAAAATGAGGAAAAAGATAAAATGGCTGAATATAGTTCCTAGTGAGAGAAATTGCACAAGCTACAGTTATTTTTGACCCTTTTTCTCGGCTCATTATTCTTTCTACTTGCTTCTACCCGTTCCTTGTTCCTTGCTAATATTTTTGTAGCTTTCGGTACGGTGTTAATTCCCGTTTCGTCACAAGTATTAATATTTTAAAAACTAAAATTGTATTTTTCTGGAACTATTTTTAAAAGATCAACGAAGGTCGCCACTTGTTCGTTATTGAAATCCACACGTAACTTGTTCTTTATTGAAATCCACCGTCCTATTAAGACTTGTGGCCTCAAGGTTTCGAATAGATAAGCGGGGATTCCTTTTCAAAAACCATGTAACTACTCCTCACCGGCAACTTTTTTGTTCTATTAAACGGATGGTCAATTTTCAGTCTTTCCGCCAGTTCATAGGCTGTACTACTAACATCTAATAGAGTAAGGTTGTAAAAGCTAGACTGCATCTTCAACAAATAAGCTAACAGCTGTTCATTTTCCTCATTAAACACAGGATTGTAATTACCAAACCATAATTTTACTTTAGCCGTCTAATTAAACATGTTTTTTTTGGGAATGAAATCTCCTAGACGCTTTTCGGATGCTTGTTCCGGTGCGTATTGCGTGAATGGCGGTTGTGGCGCATTCTAGAGTCCTGTTGAGTCTCACAACAGACATCGTTACTTCCTTAGGTAGATTTATTTACAAGTCTAATATTTAATTGCTCTCAAAACGCAAATCTGATAAAAAATCGGTCGTGTAATGGGTAGGCTACACTGTATTAATTGAATGAGATAAGAATGGATGAGGTTAAGTGTTGCATCGTTGCGGGACAAATAAACCATAAAAATTTCTCAAATCAAAATTAACGAGCTTTGCGTAATGTTGATTCAACCCGCTCATTACAAAACTGGGAAAGAATCGTCAAGAAAGCCCAGTTTATTAATCAATAAGCAATGTTACAAATACATTAATAAATCAAAGAGCAAAAAAAAAACAAGGAAAAGAAAAGGTTCAGTATGCGTGCGTACAAAATTATAAAATTAAGGAACGGCAAAGTGAAAAGCAATTTAATTACATATAAAAACAAACAGTGAAACCCCATCCACAGTTATGTCATAAGTAAGTCAGAACTAAAATTGCCGGTAGTTAAGTAAAAAGAAAAATAATATTTCAGATTAAGGTACGCATAAAATAAAACAAACTGTAAAATTAAATAGGTAGCAATAAGGTAACCAGAATAATAAAATGCAATTTAAAGTACACATAAGCATAAACAAAAAAAAACGGACAAAGAAGTTACATATACACAATTGTATCGTTAATAAAAACAGTCTTTCACCTAATCATTCAATTTGTACAGTATATAAAGTAATCAGTTCGTATACAAACTATTATAAATAATCCGGCTGCATAAAATACTCTTGAAAAATCATTAAAACAAAGCCTTGCAAAAGTCATATAAAAATAAAACCGTTCCGTTAACAAAGTGACCGGTAACCTATCCGTAAGCATTGAAACGGAAGGCTACGGGATTACGCCAGAACCTAAGCCATCCATTTTCATAGCTTAGATATTGATCTATACATCGCTCTACATTTAAAACCAAACAAGACGGATTACCTTTAACAGCTAAAGCCGTGGGTAACCATTTGCAATTGCAAAATCTAACGCAAAGATGAGGTCGAGGCTTTCACAACATCTGGGCACGTCTCTGTAAACCCTGATATCGTTAATAACAATTAAACTAAACTCTATAATGCCACGCTGGTACACGGATTAAGTCCTCTACGTGGGCGAAAAATAATCCACGATACTAAATCATACCAGCGATGAAAGGGGCACCGTATAGACGCGGTTCTTTAAACTTAATAAGCCTACTTGCGAGATAGTGCATTGGCAATTAAATTACTGCCGCATTACCATCCTATGTTATCAAGAGACAATTCTGTGCGATTTCAATATCTTGTGATAATTAAACAGTAAACAGTGATCAATTTTCTGTAGGTTACACCAGCTTGTTAAACTACTTGTTGCGAGCTTTAATCTACGTTAAAAACCTACTTATGCTTGAATATAATTCTTTAATTAATCACTTAATCATCAACACCTAACGGATTAAGCCGCGCGGTCTAAAATCAAGACGGTGGCGATTATTTATCAATATAAGTTGTTTACACTTCTGCTTCGCGAATTAAGACCAAAACAATGTGATATAAGTTTATTTACACGACCCCCTTATTGTTGTGAAATATTTACAATAAAAATAATACAAAAAAAAGAAAAGGATAAGTTCGTGTTTTTAGGTTTTTACTAAGACGGAATCGAGAATATATTTATGGCCACAACGGTTTATAATTATTATTAGTAACAAAACAATAAAGGGTATCGTATCCGGTACGGCTGAATCGACTCTCTAACTACAAAAGTAAACTCAAAAAACCAGTTCTAATGTGACATAAATGTTTAAACTCTAAACAAATATCGATTCGAGTGGTGTTTGGTAGTGGTAGAGAGCAATGGGTCAAAAAGGGGTATTTTATTTTCATTTGATAACAATAATTCAAAACTAGTAGTGAATGCATTGAAGGTTGGCATAGGTATTTGATTGAATCGACCAAAATAATAGACAGTGGGACAGTTTTTCCAGGTAGCTGACTTAAATTTTTATTATAAGTTTTTGTTATGAACGAATAAGTTCAAAAGTAAATATGTAACAGAATTTACATCAGTTCTACATACATAAAGACAGAATGTACATCGATTGGGGCTTGTATCTCGATAGCTTAGTTAGTAAGAGCGGTACTCCAACAAATTCATGTCGTAGGTTCAAATCCTACTGGAGGTAAACTTTTTATTTATGTATTTAATAAAATAATACTTTTTAATGACTCGCGCTCGTACATGCGTGTGTATGCGTGCGTGTGTGTAAGTATCCACGATAACTTTGAACGATAAACCTTACTTGCTTAAAATGCAGTATTTAAACTTGATTTCATTTCACCTAGAGCTGATCATATTTTGGGAGAAATTCAGCGGCGTAGAGGCAGTTTTTGGTCAAATATTTCTGAAACAGGCGCATATTTCAAATGTATAAAAATACTGGCACATAGAAAATCTGGAGTACTGGAACTGTGGCAGGATCTGTAATAAACAAAACACACCCACGTACTACACAAAATTAAAAGACACCGAACGCGTTTCAATAGCTACGCTATCATCACCAGCGGTCGACTAGCCTTAATTTTGTGTGGTACGTGGGTGTATTTTGTTTGTTACTGGGATATAGATCTTAAAATTATACATTCATTATATTCTATACAATTTTTGGAAAAGAAATTCATAAGGTAGAATTTAAGTGGTTGTTTTTATCTGGGTAACGATTAATTTTATAAGATGTGTAGACGGATTTTTCAAAGATAATTTAATTTTACATTACTTTGCTTCATAAAGTTTGGAATTTTTTTTCAAGTTATTTTTAATATTTGAATAACGACCATCTTCATCTTTATAAGAAAATGTGTGAACCAATTTTTTAAAGATAATTCAATTTTACAATTCCTTATAGACTTTGTTTATCCAAAGCTAATAAACGTTAAAAATTAAACAATACGATTTAAAATGCTTAAACCGCATTATGGATATTTTTAGAGTTTTTTTCAAGTTATCATCTAGATATCTATGAACCTCTGACAAAATAAATATCTGGTGTGGAAAAACACACGACCTTCGGACCTACAAAATGGAAATTAAACGAAATGAAATAACTGTAATAACAATTTCTTTAGGATAATTATGCAGCCTCTTTTATAATAAGTTCATTACGAAAATAGAAAATATTGTAAAAACAAAAACAATCATCTATGTTAAACAGACGTTTAAAAATTTATGTCAGATAGACGTTAATAGACATCTATAATTTAAATAAAATTCCAAAGCCGCCCGCTTCTGTACAAATATCGGTAATACAGCTTATGCATTTACAATCTTATTTATTTAATTTTTAATTTCGCTTTACATTAAAAAACTTTATAAAGAAAAGTTATGTAAAATTAAACTTTCCTTAAAAAATATGTCTACACATTTTCTTATAACATTAATTATTATTCAGATATTGAAACTAACACTTAAATTCTATCTTAAGAATTTTTTTTGCCGCTAAATTATGCGTCAAAAATTTGCATAGAACATAATTAATCTATATGATTAAGATCTATATATTGGTATTGTTATATTTTTGAAATATACAGCTGTTTCAGAAATATTTGATAAAAATTAAAAACGCTCCTAATAATTTCGCCTAAAATCCAATAAGCTCCAGCAGAAATAAAAACAAGTTTAAATACAAAGTTTGAAGTACGTAGGTGTTTCCGTTCTGGACTTATTATGGATACTAACACACAGTCCACACCCACGCACCCCCGTAAATTGGGCTAGATCCGCATGAATTTGTCCTAGTACTTTGTACAGACTTTTACAGACACCCTATATACATATACATATATATATATATATATATATATATATATATATATATATATATATATATATATATATATATATATATATATATATATATATATATATTCTAGTGTCCCCAGGTAACCTATCTTCTTGAAAAGCGTAATTTGAACTTATTTGCAATAATGCAATCGCTAAGTGGTTTATCTTGACTTGACTGACAATAATGTCACTATTACTCAAATTAATTGCCTGCCTTACTTTGACTTTCCGGGCAATAATTAAAACATTAGAATAGATATTTAATTTCTCGCAAGCCTCAAATCTGATTAAACGAAGTGACCGTCTAGTGTTAGGTACGTTATGCTATCTAAATGAGATACTCTGGATGAGGTACGTGTTGCATCATGAGGGGCAGGTAAAAAAGAAATGAAACTACTCAAATTGAAATCAACGAACTTTGCGCAGCGGTGGTTCAGCCCGTTAATCTACTACTGTGGGAAAGAACTACCAATAAAACCCACTTTATTCATAAATAAGCAATTGCACAAGTACATTAATAAATCAAATAACACAAAAAAAAACAATGAAAGGGTTAAATATATAACAAAACACCATTAAATCAGGTGCGTACAAAATTATAACATTAAGAGAAAATGAATAAAAAGGAGTTTAGTTACACAGAAACACAATAATAAAAAAACACATGTAGTCACACTCACAATTGGGTCATAAATAATCAAAATAAAAATCCTAATAAAAATCGTAACACCAAGCATGTAGCCCTTTTTGAAAACCAATCATGCCGGTCATTAAGTAAATAAGCACATAAAATAATGAAGCAAATTATGGTACATATAAGATACAACAACAGTAAAATTGCACACGTAGTATGGTAAAGGCGAGGACAAATAAAACAGACAAGGAATTTACAAGTACCCAGTTGTTTAATGACAACTAAAGCACAAAATACATAAGTCACATTGTAATAAAGCACATACAAATAGAAATCGGCTCGCAGGCAAATAATTCAGCTTCAACAAACTGAAATAAAAACTCATTAAAACAAAGCCTTACAAGGGCACGTTATAAATAGATCACTAACATCGGGACCGATATATAAGTTTGAGTGCGTTAGAAAACATCCGTGCCCCTCTGTCTCTGATTACACATTCACCTATACAACAAATAAAAACAATAAAAATAAAATTCGAGGTGTTTAATGGTCTGGCTTGGTAGTGTGTACCAACTGGCAATTGCCTTTTACAATTAATAATTAGCGGCATCCTATACCCATTCACCAGCCACCTTTACACAATTATAAATAGAACCAACAACCAACACTGCTAATTCGCACACAGAGGGAGAGGGCCCCGTAATGTCCTTTTATTTTAGCAGATTTCAGCTTAATGAGTTCGCGTACGAATAAGATACATTTGCAAGACAATGTTTAGTATTTAATATGTTATCTAGGCTGGTAAAAATGATTTGCTGCGAGCTTACATTTATATAAAAATACATACTTACACTGGAATAAATATTCCGTTAATTGATTACAGACACAAATCGTTAACATACGCGGTTTAACCCCGAAAGAAAAGACAACTTAGTGTTGGCGAATTCAAAAGAAAAATGTGCATGCAAGAATTATTTTAAAGACAAACTGTTTACAATGAAGGTATTTAATTAACCCAAAAATAGATCTGGCTCGATTGACAAGCTAACTGTAACTGCCTTCTCCCTCGATTCAAACCTAACTATGTCTACTCCCCAAAAATCAACCCCGTCTTTCAAAAGTGATAAAAAAACAAGAAACTTTAATTTATGTTTCATATTAATTCTTGCACGACATCTTAATTTTAAAAATATGCATTCGTTCGTAACAAACCCCCACATTTCTCTCTCGAGTTTCCAAGTAACAAAGATATCTTTTCATCGTGGTCTGCCCAGCCGTAATCAATCATTACAGCTATCACATTTTTACACCAAGGGCGCGCACAAGAAAAATTCTAATGATTTGTTATGCCCCTTCAGTAAAGATTTTTAAGCGTCTACCTGCCACTCACCCCCTAACATGTGTCTACATACATAATAGTTATAAACAACCCTACATTCCTTAGATAAAAATATATAAGTAAAAATATTTTGAAAACATTAGCAAATTACGACGTATTACTAAGATATAAAAATCCACTAACTATCTTTTCTATCGTGGTAACAATGGCGATTTGACAAACGTTTATTACAATAATAAAATTTTCGCGGTCCGCTACCTACAGATGATATATATATATATATATATATATATATATATATATATATATACACATATATATTTCTAATAAATTTTGTTGAACTTTAACATTTTAACATTTGGCAAATGTAAGCTGTGAGTTTCATGATCTTTTGTGATATTGTTTGGCTGTTAATTGCGGTTTATTTGAATAGCTTCTTAAACATTTTTTACCTTATTTGTTATTTATTTTATTTTGAATTTGTCCCCATTTCATTAAAATCTGTTTTTGACAACTAAAGTTTTGTTTTCAATCTCTGATTTATACAAATGATTTGTAATTCATTAATATGTTTCGTAAGCTAGACAACAAATAAATTTTATGCCAAAAAATCGTCATTGCTTATAGGAAGTTTAATTTTGCTGAAAAGTAATAAAAATTTAAATAAGAATGTACGCGTTGTCGTGTAACACCAAGGTCCGTGTATGTAATACGGCGGTACCCTAGGAACCGTGGTGTAAAACCAGGTTTAATCTTTTGCCAAACTTTACATTTAACTGACAGCCACTGCCCACTGCCATTAGAAGAACCGTGTTTAAATTTGTTATTTAAAATGCTCCAAACTCTTTCACAGATGATTTGAAAACGGCTTAATATAAATAATTCAAATTCGGTAGTCGGCGTAGTCTTACCGAGTTTTTAAAAAGTTCATTTTCTCTAAAATTAACAGGGGAGTCAATCTTTGATCTACTTTAACATGGGATTTCCTGCTTGTCCTAAGCGGCGCACCACCGGTATAATCAAAGTTAGCGTTGACCAAGGATCTTATATACTGCTATAAGATCCTTGAGTACTGACAGTATAACACCGGTCTTTAGTGGTTTAATTTTAGACCACGACTCGCAGAGGGCGTGGATTTTTGAGTAGTATGCAATGTTGACATTTTCTATACTGACAAGCTGGTGTTTTAACTTAAAATGCTCACGCCATCTGTAAACTGTGGCACAGAAGTAACTAATCCTTGCCTTACTAATAAAGTATGTATGTACAATCGTACTAATATGTTTAATAAATCATTCTTTTTATATATTAACGTTGACTGAACGTCAGTCAACGATATTAATAAATAATGATATAATATAGTTAGTTTTAGAATGTATATGGTGGTAATACAAATTCCACCAACACTTGTCATTTTTCAAATCATAATCTGAACTTAAAAAATAAAAATGGCAGCAGAAATTAAACCAGCAACACAATCAAATGATAGATTTTGTACGACAAAAAAACCGGCGTTACTTGCAAAACTTGAGGGTTGCAACGATGAAGTAAATGCTGCTGTTTTAATACCTGGTGAAGATGGTGTTATTAGTGTATCTGATGATAAGTAAGATTTAAACGTGATTTTGACAGTTGTTTTTATATCTAATTTTTTCTCAGAACTGTTCGAGTATGGTTGAAGCGTGATTCTGGTCAATATTGGCCAAGTATATGTCAGTATATGCCTAGTGGAGCCACATCAATGTTTTACCAAGTAGAAACTAGACAATTATTTGTAGGACAAGAAAATGGGACTGTCTCAGAATTTTCATTAGCGTCAGATTTTAATCGGATGATGCCTGTTCGGGAGTACTTGGCACATCAAGCTCGTGTAACTGATGTATTATTTGCATTAAATTGTGAATGGATTTTAAGTGTTAGTAGAGATAAAGTATTTTCATATAATTGTACACAAACAGGTAGAAATATTGGAACATTTACATCTGAAGCTTGGTGCACTTCTTTACAGTATCCTTAATTTTTATTTCTTTTAAATTATAGTCTATTTCTTGATTACTCCTTAATTAAATGCAAGGTTTGATGCACAAACAAAACATGCCTTTGTTGGTGATTACTCGGGTCAAATAACTATGTTAAAATTAACTAATTCAGGGGCTACATTTGTAACGACACTTAAGGGACATTCAGGGTCTGTACGAACATTGGCTTGGGATCCAGACAGACAAATGTTATTTAGTGGTTCATTTGATCAGACTGTTATTGTATGGGATATAGGAGGTCAGCAAGGTAATGCATATGAACTTCAAGGACATCACAACAAGGTATGTTTGTTAAATAATAGTTGTGCTTTTTAATTTTATTTTTAAGGTTTCTGCCTTATGTTATTTAAGTGGTAGTAAACAATTAGTAAGTACAGGCGAAGATAGTGTATTAGTGTTTTGGGATATGAGTCAGCATCGTCAAGAAACACCTGAGTGGGTACAATCAAATTCTTGTCAATTATGCAATAGGCCATTTTTTTGGAATTTGAGAGCTATGATGGATCAGCGACAGTTAGGTCTTCGCCAACATCATTGTCGTCATTGTGGAAAAGCTGTTTGTGATCGATGTTCTTTAGCAAGGTTAACAATTCCAATAATGGGATTTGAGTTTGCTGTTAGGGTTTGTGAACCTTGCCATATATTGTTGAAGGACAATGAGTAATATTGTTATTTTTTCACAATAATTTATTACTAATGTATTTTAGACGTCCTTCATTGGCAACTTTTCATGATGCTAAACATAGTGTCGTAGCAATGGAAATTGATGAAACTCGTAAAAGATTGATTACTGTAGGACAAGATCGATTAATCAAAGTTTGGGACATTTCTGCGCTGTGTTAAAATATAACTTATTCTATTAATGGAATGTGATTCATACAATTCTTGTACTCTGATTTTTCTGTATAGATTATGTTATATTTTAGGGTATATTTTATTATTATTCTAACTAATCATATAATTCCATGTAGTTAATTTAATATAAATTGTGATTGAATAATTTAAGAAACTTTTCCAAATTCTAGAAACAGTTTATAGCTATTGCCTTTCAATCAAACAAAAGGTTGTGTATGCCACCTGCTAGTATGTAAAATATGCTATATTTTCATTCAGTATCCTTATTTAATGTATGAATGTAACTTCAATAATGTTCGACTTGTTTAGAATGTATAAAATAAGTTCCAAAGATTTAATTATATTTATTTTAAATGCATAGGATGTTGGTGCAAAATACTGTTTTAGACTACATATTTATGTTTTTACGTTCTGTTGAAAATAAATATTTAAGAAACTTAATATTTAAAAAGCATAATAAAATTTTGTTTAAATATTTATTTGAAGTGCCGTAATTGCAAACATTAATTTTGTACAATTTAAATGGTTATTAGATAATGTAAAATTATGATTTGTAAATAATGTATTATATGCTACAATACATTTAATCTAAAAAATACATACAAATGTTTTCATTAAAAAATCATGCTTGTAACAATTTCATATTTTATTTGATAACAAATTAATAAAATTTGAGGGAGCAGTAGTTTGAAGTTATTTATATAATTGCAATAAATAGAGATCCAACCATAGAACGTAAGCTTAAATACAAATTTTTATGTTGGTTTGTTTCAATACAAACAATTAAGAGGTATACAGGGTGGTGCCTTTCGGGATGCAGCGTGGCGATTTCAATGGTAATTTTTGTTACTAGCTCCCTAATTATTTTAGAGCAAAAGTGTAAATACATTTTTTTAGAGAAAAAATACTGCATCTGTACACACTTAATTATAATTTTCAATTTTACTAAACCATAGAAATTGGCAAAATAAAACCTATTTAAAATAAATCTGGTATGCCTTAGAATTACATAAAAAAAAACAGTAATTGACATTTCGTTATCTATTATTTCTATTTGACATTTATTAAATGTATACTTAATAAATTGATTATCATAAAACTGTTCAGCTTAAAATGTATTCAACTGAAGAGAAATAGAAATGCTAAAATTGTTTTATGCTGGAAATAGTGCCCGTCAAGTGACTGCTTTATTTAACGTAAAATATCAAAATTGGCCAATTGCAAGTAGTACAACGGTCGACAGAATCGTACGAAAATTTCAGAAAACAGGCACAGTGTTAAAAAACTGCAAGTGCAATAATCAAGTTCAAAATGTACATCAATGCCAGGAAAATGACAATATGTTCAATGTTTTGGATGTAGTAGCGGGAAATCCCCACAAGAAGCTTGGGCTTGCATCACACTTGAGCGTTGGAAATTTAAAAAAAGCACAAGTTTCGCTTCTATAAATACCAATGTCATCAAGAGTTGCGTGAGCATGACTTGGAGAGAAGAAGTGCATTTTGCTTGCAAATTATGGACAAATGTAATCAAGATAGGGAGTTTTTGAATAATATTTTGTTTACTGATGAATATGCATTCACACTTCATAATGAACCAAACCTGCAAGATTGCAAAGAATGGGCTACTGCGAATCCACATAATATTTTACCAGGACCCAATATTCCGAAAAAGTTAATATTTGAGTGGGAATGTTGGGTCATCACATTATTGGACCATTTCTCTTACATGAAAACCTGACCGGAGAACGTTTCTGGCAGTTATTGGAAGGGGACATAGATCCGGCTGTAGTTTAAGTTGCTAGAGACAATAAAGCGATTTGGTTCCAGATGGATGGATGCTCGGCACATAACAGTCGTGATGTGCGCCAATTTTTAAATTACAGTTTTTCCAATAACGTCATTGGTCCGAATTATACAATTGACTGGTCTGCAAGATCCCCTGATCTTTCTCCCAATGATTTTTTTTGGGGACATGTAAAGTCTATGATTTACTTGGGACGAAGTTTGGAGCAGAGTGAGAAAATATCACATTTTCAGTTAGCCAACGTTAGACGGCAATTTTACGACAGATTGGGTTATTGTCTTAGAATATAAAATACTAGGAAGGAGTTTTTGACAATTATATGTACGTCCGGGATGGCTGTTGCATATGGCGGAAAACAAGTTTCCGGTTAATAATGAATATATACATATTTTTTAAATTATTTAATATTTAGAATATATTTTTAAGCTACAATAGAACTAGTCATGCATTTATTCAAAAAAATATTTACACTTCCTGATGCAATAAAGTTAAAAATATAACGCTACTTAATATGTGCACAACGTTATTATAAACACTTGATTATGACCAGTAATTATTGTACAGGATACTTTAAGATCAAAATATTCAAAGCACTTTTACAAACACCACTTTCTTCGATTAAACCACCAAGAATGAGTCATACTTGGGTGTTCAATATGGCGAATTCCGTCGAAATTTTTAAATACGGTATATAGCTCAACGTTCCTTCCTGGTATTTTATATTCTAAGGTTATTGTTTACCAGTAAATGGTACTTTATATGAACATTTGATATAATTTGTTAATTTTTCAGTATTTACATTACCTTTGCATCTATGTTTTGTTATCGTGTTATACATATTAAATTCTCCTTAGATTCAATTTATTTGATTATTCTGGTTCCGGAAAATTATGACGATAGTATTTGCCGACGTATTAAAATCCATTATTAGCTTAACCATCTTATTATTTCTACTTTTTCTTGCGTCGGATATGTTTTAGGCGAAACAGAAGATTATAGTTAAAATCAAAATTTTTCTACATTTTTATCTTTTTTATTTTGTAGTTTCTGATGCTCTTGGTGCTAACATAGGTACGTCCTAGTGCGGATACGTTCTAATGGGATTACAAATAATAATGATCTAAGCAAATAATGAGGATAATAAGGCACTTGTGTCTTTAACATGAAAATCTCATTTATATTTGATGGATTCATGCAATATTAGCTCTTGGTATTCCTAAATTTTTATGTAAATATGTCATTTTAAACTCAAACACTTCAAACAAATGTCAAAAGGGGAATGCAGCTGCATGTTATAGGAAAATAATTACATTTTTAATACAATAGGTACAACACACACTAACAGCATATCCAATGAAATAATAATAAAGACAAATGAGAAGTGTTAAAACTGGGTAAAATAAGTTTAGTCTTATTTTTTTAAGGTACTATTTTATCAACTTTTTGCAAGAGAAATAATTCTTAAAGTCTACTAATACTGTTGTGGTTGAGCGAGGCACGTTCCACCTGTTCTTAAAAGAACTATAGGTAGATCCCACTGGTCATTGTCAGGTCTCGGCTAGAATCTGGTGATTTGTATATAAGTGAGCTTTCGTTTCCAATATATGTACCTACTTGGTTTTTGTTTCGCTTGACTGCTATCGTGTTATAGGTCCGGTCACTTTCTCCGTGATTACTTTCCCTTTCGCACTGTCTTTTGCCGTCGATTTTACTTCTAATTGCCCTGAGTTTGTTTTTGTGACAATTTTTACCTTCCAATCTACATATACACATGTAAGTATATAAGGCTATGTAATCGACTCTTTTTCACTATTTCTACGACTTATTACATCATTTTACCACGTTTGGCAAACACGCGCGCGCGTGTGTGTGTGTGTCTATGAATGTGTATTTGTGTCCACACTAACTCCAGAACCATAATACATACGTACTTGAAATTTTGCATTTCAGCTTCATCTCATTTGTCCTGGGGCTGAGAAATCCAGCGGTGGAGATGGGTGTTTATTAGGGCAGTTTTTGTTTTCATCAAATATTTCTGAAACAGCTGCATATTTCGAAGATATAAATATATATATATATATATATATAATACATATATATATATATATATATATATATATATATATATATATATATATATATAAGTGTTTAAATTTCTTTAATATCTGAATAACGTTTAATTTTATAAGAAAATGTGAAGACTTTTTTTTAATGATAATTTAATTTCTTTATATAGTAATTTAAAGCCAAAATTCATTAAAAATTAATGAAATAAGATTGAAAATGCTTAAACTGTATTGATATTTTTATAGTAGCGGGTGGCTTTGGAATTTTTATTTTCAAGTTAGCATCTAGATGTTTATTAAACACTATCTAACATGAAGTTTTAAACGTCTATTTCAGATAAGTTATTGGTTTTATTTCTACAATGCTACTTATTCTCGTTATGACAGTATTAAAAAAGAAGTTGTATAATTATCGCAAATAATTGTTATTATTATTGACGCCCCACATTGGGCGTCGATAATTACCTGTTAACGTTCGAAAATGAAATTAACACGGAAGCTAACAGATAATTAAAGTGCACTGGACAAGCTTGGTGGGACAGAGGGCCATGGGCGTGTCTTTTGAATTTAAAATACTAAAGGTGGTTCGTAGTATTGTCGAAATTCATCAATAAGGGTGAGTCGCAATTGGGGGAAAGTCGTGTAATGAACGCCAGTCTGTTGATAAAACAAAATCGGTAAGAATACACCTGGACACGCATAGATAAATCAACCCCAAACAGAAACGAGGCTTCAAATACTATGGAAGCGTGCGCGTAAATCTGATGTTGTGGTTCCATGGCTTTCTTTAAACTAATTTCACGTTACGTTACCCCCAACGCTTGTAAACAAAATACACTTAAACAAAAAAATAAACAACGCTAAATATTTTGCTTAATTATTGCAAAGTCAAAATTCAAATACTAGTCATCTACAAAATTCTGTCATCATTTGAACTCAAAATCAAATAACTAAATATAAACCAAGGTTTCTAATTTGTTACGTTAAACAAAACAAATTTAATGTAAACAAAAACTATAAGAAAACTATATGAAACTAAACGCGCGAAACTTAAGAACTTGCTACCTGGTCAATTTCATATCAAATCCATAAGATTTTAACTCAATAAAATTACCTTCTACTAAAATCATTTAGTCGCAAATTTCTAAAATACTAATTTTTAATAATTATTGCCTTCGCAATTCGGGAGAAGATTACATATAATGCTCATAAATCCAATTAATTATTCATCTATTGAACGAACATAAGTAAAAAAAAATATCGAATCGTATAATAAATTTACGGCCGCACTAATTCGTGGCCGCATTCTTAGAAATTTGATTAGGGGAGGAGGTCCTACCCCTATTTTTAAATCGGTCAAACTTGCAAGCTATGGCCTCTACTTTAGTTTAAATTTTGAAGTTAATGTTACTTGAATACTGTTAAAATTCAAAAGATCTACGTAAACCATTGTTTCACTCAAAATTATCAATTCTACAGCGTGAAATGTTTATGCACATAAACCTGAAGTACGTTTACCTGTTACCTTTGTATAATTTGGTGAAAACACGGACAATTGTAAGATAAGCACAAACATTATGAATATGCAAACTTAGATTACCTTCTAGAAGTACGCTTGAAAACTTCTCGTTCAAGTTATAGCGCAAAAGTCCTAGTAGCGTATAACGACAACCCAATGTAGAGACTTCCATATAGCAATCTCCTTAATGTTGTATTCGTAATTGACTGTATTCGTTCGACGTTGTAGTTTATGTTCACAAAAAGCTTTTAAGCACGATGTTATTTACACCGTTTACACGTTATTTAGACGTGAAAAATAGTATGCCCTCACAATGGGTTTTTACTCGACAATGTCAATACGCACAGTTGCGTTGATTACTTCACTATTACTATGGACTTAACAAAAAAAAACACAATCCCTCTAATGAAACGTACGTAGCCGACACCAAGTGTCCAAAACTTCAAAAGAAACAACCTGGAGTGATGAACCACATATATCCACCTACGCGACGGTTTGGGTTGACACATCCGTCACGAATGTTCCGTCCTCCGGGTATTCGAGAGCGCACATCCACACGTAACAGCTCACATCATTTACACACGGCGGTTAGATTAAGAGTCCCCTCTAATTGACCACGCAAAAAACGGCCTCTTCCCCTCTCCATAATATTGCACCATATTTCTTTCAACCAACTTTCACACGAAGAAAAACTGTTAACATCGCAGCCTGTTCAAACTCACGTTTCATTTTTAAAACCATTTTTATAAAAATTTACAGGAAAACTAATTTATACTCAACTTTGAAATTTCTATTTTCAATTAACTAGTCCATGATGATTTAAATACCACTTCCAGTAATCCATTTTAAACTCAATACGAAAATTTGAATTCGAAAACCATTATGAAGCTTAGGGAAATCAATCAATACAATACGTCAATTTTAATTTTAACTTTATGACAACATAAAACCAACAAATTTCGTTAGCGTGAAAGCGAGAAATGAAATATATATATATATATATATATATATATATATATATATATATATATATATTCAGATATTAAACAAATTTAAACACTTAAATTCCACATTAGGAATTTTTACCGCCAAATTACGCATCGCTACAAATTCCATAGAACATAATCAATCGATATGTTTAAGAGTATATATATATATATATATATATATATATATATATATATATATATATATATATATATATATATACAGGGTGTGGCGCGAAGAGTTTTGATTAACAGTAATGGCGGATACAGTTATGTTAAAACCTGAAATTACGAAGCTGTAAGTTTTGGATGACGCTGAGTTCAAATATAATATTGTTCTGAATGTGGCACTTCCGGTTATACCGGAAGTAGACGTCAACTTTGTTATTTTAAATGGAACCTAATATTTTTATTTTATTTTCGCATTCTACATAAAATTTGTGCACAATGTCCTATGTCAAAAATGAAGTATTTTCGAGATATTTCGATTTCTTTAAAAATTTTGAAAAAATCCTAGTCCACATTGAATAACGATATCTACATTAATAACGAAGCTAGTGACGTGAAATTGTAACCAATAAACAACAAGCGCTTGCCTACATGTATCCATCTCATTGATATTTCATACAGGGTGTTTTAAACTTAGCCGCCAACACGCACAATTTAAATCATTTATAAGTTGCTTACTATAAATAGAACGCCCTGTATTTTATTACATTTTCCGCTGTATTTTTTTAAGCCAATTCGTTTGGTATCAGTATTCCCTATACCTAAATCCAACCACTTTTGAGATATTTCATTATCTTAGTTAAAACATAACATAAAAGTCTTAAAATACATGGAAATTTGGAAATTGGAGAGTGTCCTATAATTTCACTAATTCTTAGGAGTAATTCATCTAATTTAACCAAATCTGTATCTTTCATAACAAGCGAGATCCCCATGCTGGAAATGTTATCTGGGACACGTTGTATATATATATATATATATATATATATATATATATATATTTCCGCTATAACTTGAAGGAGAAGTTTTCAACCGTACTTCTAGAAGGCAATCTAAGTTTGCACATGCATAATGTTTGTGCTTATCTTACAATTGTCCGTGTTTTCGCCAAATTATACAAAGGTAAGCAGATAAACGTAGTCGTCCTTGTTGAATTGTTAGCCCATTGATGTTATTTTAAGTAAGTTTGACGACCTACTTTTATCTGCGTTTGTAATATTTTAAAAGTGGTTATTTGAATGTACTTCAGGTTTATGTGCATAAACATTTCACGCTGTAGAATTGATAATTTTGAGTGAAACAATGGTTTACGTAGATCTTTTGTATTTTAACAGCATTCAGGTAACATTAACTTCAAAACTTAAACTAAAGTAGAGGTCATAGCTTGCAAGTTTGACCGATTTAGAAATATATATATATATATATATATATATATATATATATCTTATTTTGATTTCTCAGAAAATTTCATTCTTGCTGATTTGCCCTGCTTGTTTTCAAACCCCGAAACACAAATTACTTGCTATTTAACTCAAACGGTTCTCGAGATAATATCATTTTTCTTGAAAAATTTGAGCTTTTCGTAAGTAAATTGATTTGTTTCAAAGGAAAAATCAAATTGTTCTCACAAGTTTTAATTAATAAATTTAACAATTGATGGTAAAATGAAATGAAATTCTCAAAAAACTGAACTATTAATTTTCTATTCGAATAATGCTCCTCCTTTTTCCGCACAGATTTCAATGCGAGCTCTGAATTCATTGAAACTGCGCCTTATTTCTTCGATTGAAAGGGACTGGACAGTATTCCGTATCCTATTTTTCAATTGCTCTTCATCATTGTCTAATGGCTCACTGTACACAGTTTGTTTTAAACGACCCCACAGATAAAAGTCCATTATTGTGAGATCAGGACTTCTCGGCGGCCATAAAATGGGACCATCTCTTCCTATCCAGTTATCATGGAACTCTGTATTGAGCCACTGGCGAACAGGACCGGTATAATGAGCAGGGCACCCATCGTGCTGGAAGAACATTTCAGTTTGGTAGTTCAATGGCAATTCGTCCAGTTTATCAGTTAAAAATTTTTGCAATTTTTCCAAATATGAATAACGGTTTAAATTTGGTCAAAAAAATATAGGCCAATAATTCCATGGTACGAAACCGCACACCACACATTAACTTTTTCAAACATTGCGACTAGCAATTCGGAAGTTTGGATTCGTCCTACTCCAGTAACGGCAATGTTGGGAGGAAACGACTCCGTTAGTTGAAAAGGTCGATTCATCGAAGAACATTATTCGTTTATGAAAATTTGAATCTTCCAAAACTCTATTGCCCATTTCCAAACAAAAATCCAAACGTTTGGCTTCATCACCGTTCTTTAAAGTTTGCCTAAATTGCGGCTTAATTGGTAAAATTTTGTTCTCCTCGAAGATTCTTTGTAAATGAGATTTACCTATCCCAATTCGTAGTGCCCTCGTTCTTAAAGACAACCTTCTGTTGCGGAATGAACGGCGAGAACAGTAGCAGCATTTTTTCATCGAACAACTTCTTTGGCTTCTTTAGGTTTAAAACCGAGCCTGTTTGAAGGAATATAGTTACCAAGTTTTTGCCCCGGCATTCGAAATGGCAACCTCCGGGTATTTTTGATTGAATTTTCTAATAACAACTCGGTAGCACTCTTCCCCAGTTCCGTAACATTGAATTAGATAAATTCTTTGTTGTAAAGTCAACATTATAGCATACAATTCAAATTAGCATGAATTAATTTGCAGTTCAACAGAATTATCACATTTGACAATTTCTGTCAGTGGTGTTTTCAATGAAACCCGCCTACTAAAGTTACTTCTAAAATTAGGAAAAACATTCTAGTCCAATTTTTCAAGAAAAATGATATCTCGAGAACCGTACGAGTAAAATAGAAAGTAAGTGTTTCGGGGGTTTGAAAACAAGCAGGGCAAATCATCAAGAATGAAATTTTCTGAGAAATCAAGAATAAGAGAACTTTCCCTCTTTTAAAGTCGATCCGGGGACATACTGTATATATATATATATATATATATATATATATATATATATATATATATATATATATATATATATGTACTATACTTCGTATAGTATACGGGAATGTAATAATGAACGAGAGCGCTACCAATGAACGGTTATATAATTTTTGATGGTTTTAATCTGTAATTGAAGTCTACGGGGTAAAGAGTATTATGTGCACCGCCCATAGCACGAATATATAAGGAAAGATTTACCAATAAATCTTGGTTGAGCCTGCTTATCAAAATATAAACAGTGTTACACCTGATTTTTAGATTATTATATAAATCTATTGATGATCTGCTTGTTACAATCATATATCGTTGAAAAGGCAACAACTGTGTATGTTTTCCCACTTTCATGCTAGTCATAAGTTCTGTGATTTGATTAATAATATTTTGATCATCCAAATGGATTCCATACGCATGTTTGGCTTTATGTGTTCCAAACATAATGTGGGAATCAAAAATATGAAACTAGCTATTAATCTAGTCGAGTAACCTCACAACGCTTTTCCAATTTTCACGGATTATATTTTGTTGTCCACTGCATTCTACAGCTTTGCAGTTATATGTGAAAACATTAGAGCAGCAACTTTTACATTTTGGTGTTGAGCTTGCTGTTACTGGGAAATTTTGTAGCCAACTTTCAAGTCAATGATTGAGTTACTTATATCACAGTATACTTAAGATTATATAAACATGGAGACTATTTATAGTTCATTTAAATAGATGTGGTACATCTGCAAACACCTAAATCAGACGAATGAGGAGAAAATTATTTTTATTCTAATCAACATCTAAAGATTTTCACAAACCGTTGATTGCTACCTCCCACGTCACAGACAATTGTAGTTACGGTATAACACTGATTTAATTTTTTTTAATACCTTTTGTCACAGTTTAAGTGTATTCATTGCTTCTAATATGCAAAAAGTTTTCTTACCGTTACAACTTGTGTCGATTTACAAGGTCCAATTATAAGCTGTTATTATCAAAGCAAATTACACCAGGTAAATAAACTTTATTACAACTAAAAACAGTAACATTTAAATACCCGACAAAGCTTTCTCTTAAACTTCATCGATATTGGTATTTCTAACATAGTAAACTTAGAAGCCCATTTTCGTAACATTGACAGAGCAGGGAGAAGATAATTGAATTTTTGTCGTATTTTATGCTTAATAATATGTGCATCTACTTAAAAGCCTTGAAACTAATGCTTCGTAAAGATAGCGCTTCAGAAATATCTTGAGTAGACCAGCCAACACGAGTGCTTTTATTTATGAGTCATAAAATTTAGTGTCTTTCTTACCTTTTCTAAGGTTTTACTTGTTTTTCAGTCAATGGATTTCGGGTTCGCGTTTGCAAGTCACGTAGTGTACAATGCTTTTGATCCGAGCTTGGAGAAACTGTGTTTAAATTATCGTGGATGTCCATTTGTTCCGAAACTTCTTCAGAGTTTGAGGAAATTTCTTGTAGTTGTTTCTTTCCAAGCTCGATTTACTTTCAGAATGTTTTTGTTAATGTAAATTTTTGTAGGTATCGCATTTTCTTTTAACTTGCGGGTGTTTGAAGGTGAATACTTCAATAGCTGATATCGAAGAGATGTACAAAAAATATCTTTATCATAATACGACAAAATAATAAAATCCCAATTACGCCACTTATCTGATGTATTTATTTTATCGTCCCTACTGCAGTTTTTTATTCATTGATCTCCGTCATTTCATTTTGGAAATCTATAATAACATCCCTTTAATTTTCGTACTATTATTATTGCAACTGTACACGGCACTGTAATGTAATAATAGAGCTTTGCAAGCGTAGATTGGTCTATATGTATATGTATGTATAATGCAGACTGTATATAAACTGCCTAGCCAGTATATAAAAAAAATGGAAATTAAATCTACGATAACCTAGGTTACCGTAGATTTATTTTGTTATATATTTTTTATCAAAATTGGACTTAATTTTGATAGACAATGGAAATAAATCTACGGTAACCTCAGGTTAGTAGATTAGTTTGGTTGCCCAGTAACTCGCAGCCAATGAACGTTGAGTATTGAAGCGCGCCATACGTCACCGACCGTCAAGGTTGGAAGATTATAGGTTGCCCAGTAACTCGCAGTCAATGAACGTTGAGTATTCAAGTGCGCCAACTACGTCACCGAGCGTGCCGTTTCAATTTCGCTGTATATAAAGCTATTGAACGCGGTAGTACTTAAGTTTGAAAAACTGAAACTGGTCTGAATTTGTGGGCTAACAACATATTCATCAGAATTCTGTATTCAATGCATTTATTTACACAATCAGCAGGGAATCAAAATAAAATCTAACATCTATTGAAATGGTATTTTTATTTAACTACGTTCTTAATAATATTAGAATTAGGTTATAGTCTTTCTCATTTTTTTTGGAATTTTGTCTTTCCGAATCTGATTTAGGAAATTTTATTTTTCTACGTTTTTCTTCTTCGAGTTTTAAATTTAGATACTTTATCCTAACGAAGATTCTTTGTTTGCAAAATGCTTTTACCAATTCATTCGGTATATCCCTGACTTTGGTATCAATAAAATCTGAACTTGATACAATTATTCGTTTGATTCGTTTAAATTCATTCTCCTGATATTCTTGAAAATACTTATTTGCGTAAAAGATTAATTAAATTGAACTACAAACGATAAGAGTTTTTTTGTCACAGTTAAATTGTAAGAAACTTGCTTATTATGAATTACACAATTAAAATAACTAAGATATTAAGCTAACAAATATCTAAAAACCACCTTTTTCACGATTGAGCTTTTTGGTTTATTTACCATATCTGTTTCCAAGACAGCAGGATATGTTTACTGGTTGCGAGGCCCAACTCGTCGGTAAGATTTTACTTACCGACGTCTTTTACTTACCAACGTAAAATTATATATAGGTACTATATTTCACAACAATAAGAACAAAAAATTTGGACATTTCCATTTAAAACGTCACTTTTGACTTTTCGTTTATTTAGTAGAAATTAAATAATTTCAATTGTGGCAAATTTCATACAATCGTGCAAAAAATAGTATGAGCATCACGAACATTAAGGGTTGTACCGGTCTCCGGCCACACATGGTCGACCGGTCATAGATCGTTGTGGTTTAATAGTTTTGTTATGTGTTTTGGTATGCTGTGTTTAATTTGAGACATATTATATAATAAGAATTAGCTGTTTTGTAGTGATATTTGTGAATTAATATACCTGCTTTTAGTGTGCTGGCTGTGCCTTTTAATAAAATACGTTATTTTTAAAGACAAATCGTAATTATATAATTCAGTTGTTAAAAATGCGTTGTGCTGTGGGCAATCCATATCATACCTAGCTACTATCTTACTCATTGTAATCAAATACATTAAAATTATCGTGTCACCTAATATACATCCACGTTTAAAACTTTGATCAACCATTTCTTATAAAATTGTGTTCAGAACAGAGCTTTATTCAATAATTCTATAATCATAACCTGATTCTTAAAAATATTTCTAAGTTAGTAGTTATAAAAAAGTATGCCGCCAGTCTGATCGGCCTCTTTTATCGATGCTTAAAATTTAAAATGTTAAAACAGAACAGGCTAATATATATATATATATATATATATATATATATATATATATATATTTTGAGATGTTTAGAAAGAGGTAATAGAAGTATCAGACAGCTTACATGACATTTGGGTCATAAAAGGGGTAATTTCTGGCTCGATACAAGTGCGAGACACAATTTTACATAAATCTGGTTCACGATGTGTTTAAAATAAATTTATTTGGTATAAATTGATCTGAATATCATTTGCTAAGTTTGGTTTCATCATAAAAGCAATTTGCTGCTACCAAAATTGTCAAGAATGTTAGATATCACCATTTTCGTAGAGTCATTTTAGTAGTGCAATTTTACAATAAAATTCAATTTTCAAAGGTAATTTGGCAAGTAGACATTTCACAGGTGTTTAAACATGGACTATGTAGTTAAGATTAGGTTAGGGATAGTGTATGTTTAGTTTTTAAAGGCAGGAAATACAAAATTTAGTAAAAGGGTTATAATATGGACAGTATAGACAATTTTCGCACACATTTTGTTAGCGAATTAGTGACAAAAATTATAATACATGATTCACAAGAAGAAAAACATTTAGAACATTATGGCATACAAACATTTATAGTGCCGTACAATTTATAGTGTAAAAATCCTAAAAGAGTGTTAGACGATGAGACTTTTCAATGCAAGACTAGATAACATTATGCATTGCAAATAAGTAGTGAGAACAATAAAGACAAGTTGTACAAACCTTAAACATAACATTTTAAGTGCTAAAAACATTTTTTAATATGAATTAATTTCATATTTAAATTTAAGTATGGTTACGTTGTAAATTTTAGATTTTTCACATAATTTTATACTTTTTCCACATTATTAGATTTAGTTTTTGCTCTTAAAGCAAATAATAGATGTTCTTTCACAATATAAATAAGTTTTTATAAGGATACAGCGTTTTATCCGCAAAATTTTGCTAAATCTGAGGTGAATTCTAGACAAATTTACAAAAGCTTAAAATTTTCATTAAATTAAATGTTTCGAATATAAAAGATATGTTTTCTTATGTAAATTGTCCTCAGAATTCCATTTTCGCAAGTAATTTTAGTGTAGCTTGTAATTGTGTATAGTTAATAGCTTATTTTGATTAGATTAAGTTGTTTCGTTTATTAGTGGTAGGAATTATTGCTTATTAGGTGTCCTTTTATTCGAAATTTCACATAGTTTTCATTTCCGTTTTAAATTTCATTTCCGACCATGTATAAGAAAGTTACGGCCAAAATTCCATTAATTAAGAATTTCAATTATTTACTTGTGTAAACACCTGTGAAGCTAATTATTTCCTTTTCTTTTCTAAATTTTCATTTTGATCCAAACATTAAAATTTCTTAATTATTTGACATTTTGACAGCTTTAATTATTTTTCACTTAAAGTCATTAACGCATGCGTTAGAAAGCAAATTCTATTCAGAGCAAATTTTATACGTTAAATTCAATTACATATAGGATATTTCTTACTTTAAAGAAATTTTATCTTCAACTAAACCCATGATCTCTATCCCCATAATAATATTAATATTAATAAATAAAACTATTGTATTTCAAATTATTGTCGCCGCAACGTGTGGGCACGATTTAGTTTGAAGATTTTGACATAAAAAGCACAAAAAATTTTTATAGGTATTTAGTTTTTTTTTTCATTTTTCGTTCATTGTTATTGGTTATTTGTTATTGTTTATTGTTTATTGTGTTTATTAGTGTTAGGATTTTTACAAAAAGGGGCAAATTTAGTTAGTACAACTAGTGAATGCAAGATCGTAGAGTAACTAGATCAGGTAAAGTTTACGGACCTAAAGATATTGAGGTAAAAGAGCGAAAACAGGATCTAGTTACAGAGATGGAACAAGTAGAAAAGAATGTTGAAGGACAGCAAGAAGAGGGAAGTCCAGTTAGGGAAAGCAAAAGCTTAGACGTGGACATGATAATCGCCATGCTAATGAAAGCGGAAGAAAGTAGAAAGCAAGATAAGAAAGAAGCAGAAGAAAATATTGATAGTAAATTTAACAAGCTTGAAGAAAATAGGAAAGAGGAGATACGTAGAGCAGATGAGAAGATGGAAATGAAATTTAACAAGTTGGTAGAAAGTATCGATAGACAAGTGAGTAAGTGGGAGGACGATAAGGAGAAGTTAGTGCATAAAATGGAGAAAACGAAGGAAGAATTAAGCAATAATATGCACCGAGAAAATGATAAGTTATGGGGAACGATTATCGACAATAAGGAAGAGGCAGATGACAAGATCGGAAAGTTGGACAAGAATATTAGAACTGAAACCCGTCTAAGAGAAGAGGCTTCTAACGAAATAAATGATAAAGTAGGAAGGATACAAGACATCCACGAACAAATATGTTTCCAGGTGGATAAGAATAAGGATGAGAACAAGAAACAGATAGGGGAAATTTGCAATAAATTAAGAATGCACGATCATGACCTAGAAGAGTTGAAAGAACGAGAAACACCTAGAAATTTTCAAATAGGCTGGGAAAATTGCATGTGGAATCAAGAGATGCCATATAAATTTGAAGGCAAGAAGCAAGAATCGCCAATGCTATTTTTGAAAAATATAGAAGAATATTTTAATGACATTAAGGACAATAAACAAAGAATGCGTTTGGTAAGAAAGATGCTTAAAGGGAATGCCGAACTATGGTACAATTTAGTACAAGAGCAATGTACCGATTATAAGCACTTCAAGGAATTATTTACCAAACAATATTGGAGTGACGTCCAACAAAATGTAATAAGGGAAGAATTTTCAAGGGCAAAGTATGACAAAAACTATGGCACTTCGAGGGAGATTTATGTGATGAAGAAATACCAAATAGCAAGATACTTCACACCACCGATGAATGAACAAGAAATAGTCCAATATTTAGCAAGGCAACTGGAGAATAATGTGGCAGAAAACATTATTCTGCAAAATATAGATAATATAACATCACTACTGCAATTTTAAGAAGATACGATGCGTATGAACAGCATCAGAACAGTTACGAAAGAGAGAATTTAACCCTAGGAATGTTTGGAATGACAGAAGGGAATATAATTACAGGCACGAAAGAGAGGAAAATAGGAGAGACAATTATAATAGGAATTATGGAAACGACAGGAGGGATTATCAAAATCAATATCATCGTGCTGATAATCGTAGAGAGTATTTCCAAAATGGCAACAATAGGGAAAGCAATTATAGATCGGGAAGAGAGAGAACAACTTCCAACAAAGAAGAGGGGATATAATAATGGCTACGATAGGAACAAATTTAATTACAACAATCAAGCCAAGGATAATGAACGGGAGCATCAGAATAATAGAGAGAATGAAGGAAAGGATCATCGTAGAAATGATATGCAAAAAGAAAATAGAAGGCCATACCAAGAGATCGTGGATGATCAAAATAGGAGAGTGAATAACATCCAGGTACGAGAAGAGAAGGAGGAACCGAGTTGTGGAAGGATTAGTTGGGTCAATGCTATCGTACATGCATCCCAAGACGAAGAACAGAACACTCAAAAGGATTTTGACAAGATCACCGTTCAAAATTTTTAAACACGAGCTTCCTTGTCAACAATGTAAAGACAAACTACCAACATCCTACGGAATTTTTAGAAATTGAACAAAATTCAGAACCAGAAACTACAAACATTTTATTACCTTTCGTTAACATTAGAATTAAGAATTTAAATTTATTAGGATTAGTTGATACCGGATCAGAAATTTCATTAATACAGGAAAAAATCATCGTAGAGAATAACGATTTATTTAAAGATGAGATCATCAGAATAAACAAAATAGAAGTTATGGCAGCTACGGATAAGAAGCTTAGCACTATAAATAGGATGCTACATACTGAAGCTAAGGTAGGGGAACAGATTTTTCAAACACAATGGTTTATAACTAACAATTTAAAGATGGAGTTAATAATCGGAATGGATATGATTAAGCAATTAAGATTGATTATCGATGCACAATATATGAAGATAAGAATTGGTAAAGATGAATTAAACTGGGTACAGCCCTACAATAAAAGATTAAATTTATATAAACCGCATATCCAGTATTTGAAGGTGGAAAGAATTATAAAGGATGAGCAATTCGATATCAATCACATTGGTTACAAGCAAGAAGTTATAAACATTATACAAGAAAATTTGGTATTGATAAATGAAGAACCTAGCGTAGCAAGTAAATATGTACATAAAATTGAAGTGACAGACGATTCTCCGTTCCATAACAAAATATATCCTATTCCCTACGCCAGAAGAGAGCAGGTTAAAGAGAAATTAATGAAATGCTAGAAAATGGTATCATAGAAAGATCAAAGACCAGTTATTTAAATCCGTTGGTTGTTGTTAAGAAAAAAGATGACAGCATTAGACTGTGCCTTGATGCAAGGAAGCTCAATTCCAGATCTAAACCTCAATATGAAACGCCACAAAATATGGACGTGCTCCTTAGTAAAATTTGGGAGAAAAAATCTTTACTAAATTAGACCTTAAGAATTCATTTTGGCTAATACCTTTGGAAAAGTCGTGTAGGAAGTACACAGGGTTTAGTATCGAAGGAGAAATATACCAATTTAAAGTGGTACCTTTCGGACTTAGTTCTTCGTCTGCTGCATTAGTTAGAGCTATGCAAGAAATTTTAAATAGATTCGAACATTTCTGTATGCACTACATTGACGATATTCTAATATTTAGTAAGAACGAAGAAGAACACTGTCTACACATCAAAACAATCATGGAAGCTTTAGCCACAAATGGTTTAAAATTAAATTTAGAAAAATGTTACTTTTTTATGAGAGAAGTCATGTATTTGGGTTATGAAATAGGGCAGACGGGAGTAAAACTAAATGATAGTAGATTGGCCGAAATAAAAGAATATCCTCGTCCTAAAAATTTAAGAACGTTGAGAGGCTTTTTAGGGTAGTTAATTACTATCGCAAGTTCATTTCGGATATGCTGAATTATCTATTCCTTTGGTAGACTTGTTAAGAAAAATGTACGTTGGAGTTGGGATAGAAGAAAAGAAGAAGCATTTATTAGTATTAAGGAAAGTTTATTTACAAATATGATTTTAAGACACCCTAATTTTAAGTTACCATTTATACTCAGGACAGATGCATCTTTCTATGCAATCGCAGCAGAATTATGTCAAAAACAAGGAGACGAAGAAGTACCCATTTGTTTTCTTTCGAGAATTTTAAAAGTACATGAGATCAAATACACAACAGCAGAAAAAGAACTACTGGCCATTGTTTACGCAGTAAACAAATTAAAATTTTATCTATTAGGCAACAAATTCAAAATTGAAACTGACAACTCTGCAATAACATTTATGAAAACAACTAATTTTAAGAATCATAGGATGTACCATTGGTCGTTACTTCTGCAGGAGTATGATTTCGACATATCTCATAGACCAGGCAAGGATAATGTGGTAGCAGATGCGTTAAGCAGGAAGGATAATATAGACATTAAGGAAAATAGAGTTTTATGTGCATTTGAACAAATTAAACCTACATTTTGGCACAAGAATTAAGAAATTTACAAAATTCAACGCAATTTTTAGAACTTAAAAAGAAGATTTTGGAATCTAAAGAAGAAATATATAAGGATTACTGTATTTTGAATGATAGAATTATTAAAGTTTTTAATACAGGAAAGTTAGTTGTAGTAAATGAAGATATAGCAAAATTTATCATAACGGATTTACACAAAACGTACGGACATCTAGGAATTAGAAAAACTTGGTTAATTTTTAGAGAAAATTTCTATGCAAAGAAGGATTTAACATATGTCAAGAATATTATAAATAAATGTGAGCTTTGCATATTAGCTAAAGAGAAGAACCACACTAATTTCAACCTTGTCAAAAGTATAAAAGTGAGTAAACCGTTAGAAATAATAGCAATTGACTATATTGGAAATTTAGTACCTGGTCAGAACGGATATAAAAATATATTAGTAATCGTCGATATTTTTCAAAATTTATAAAATTATACCCTAGCAGGGAATGCACAGCAAGACAAGCTACGATTTCTATCGAGAAATTCATGAAAGAAACAGGAAAGCCAAAAGCTATTTTAGCCGATAATGCCACTTATTTCAGAACTGCCAAATTTGTAAAGAAGTTCGAAGAGATGGGAATAAAGATATATTTCTGTTCGATCAGACATCCTCAAGGCAACCCAGCCGAAAGATATATCAAAGAAGTGATTAAATTTTAAGAATATTCACGCACGAGAAACATAATGCTTGGGTGAAGTATCTAAAGGTCATAGAGAAGTGCATCAATGAAGTACCGAATGTTAGAACACAGGTAGCTCCGATAACATTAATAAAAAAGATTATAC
Organism: Vesta saturnalis; assembly: GCA_036346205.1. NCBI lineage: Eukaryota > Metazoa > Arthropoda > Insecta > Coleoptera > Lampyridae > Vesta > Vesta saturnalis. The sequence continues at coordinate 144,837 of JARFJB010001973.1, forward strand.
CAGAAAGACCCTGGAGACAACAAGAAGAAGAAATTGAAGTTGAAAATTTGCTCCAAGAAGTCAAAGAAAGATTGTGGAAGATTTTAGATAATTATGAAAAGAAACATTCTGCCAAAATTAAAAAAAAGGTTACATTTAAGGAAGGAGATTTAGTAATCATACGCCGTTTAACAGTTGCAGACAGAGCACGAAAAATGTGTGCAAAACTCTTACTACCATATGAAGGTCCGTATAGGGTAAAAAAATGTTTTGGGGGTACTACATATGAATTAGTCAATATAGAGGATGGTAGTAGTAGAGGTAAATTTCATATATCCATGATTTATCCATATTTCAAAATTTAATTTTAATAGGTAGGGCAATTAAAGAACTCTATATTTTTTTTTACAAAAATATCTTCATTCTTAAATTGGGGAATTTGAGATGTTTAGAAAGAGGTAATAGAAGTATCAGACAGCTTACATGACTTTTGGGTCATAAAAAGGGGTAATTTCTGGCTCGATACAAGTGCGAGACACAATTTTACATAAATCTGGTTCACGATGTGTTTAAAATAAATTTATTTGGTATAAATTGATCTGAATATCATTTGCTAAGTTTGGTTTCATCATAAAAAGCAATTTGCTGCTACCAAAATTGTCAAGAATGTTAGATATCACCATTTTCGTAGAGTCATTTTAGTAGTGCAATTTTTACAAAATTCAATTTTTCAAAGGTAATTTGGCAAGTAGACATTTCACAGGTGTTTAAACATGGACTATGTAGTTAAGATTAGGTTAGGGATAGTGTATGTTTAGTTTTTAAAGGCAGGAAATACAAAATTTAGTAAAAGGGTTATAATATGGACAGTATAGACAATTTTCGCACACATTTTTGTTAGCGAATTAGTGACAAAATTATAATACATGATTCACAAGAAGAAAAACATTTAGAACATTATGGCATACAAACATTTATAGTGCCGTACAATTTATAGTGTAAAAATCCTAAAAGAGTGTTAGACGATGAGACTTTTTCAATGCAAGACTAGATAACATTATGCATTGCAAATAAGTAGTGAGAACAATAAAGACAAGTTGTACAAACCTTAAACATAACATTTTAAGTGCTAAAACATTTTTAATATGAATTAATTTCATATTTAAATTTAAGTATGGTTACGTTGTAAATTTTAGATTTTTCACATAATTTTATACTTTTTCCACATTATTAGATTTAGTTTTTGCTCTTAAAGCAAATAATAGATGTTCTTTCACAATATAAATAAGTTTTATAAGGATACAGCGTTTTTATCCGCAAAATTTTGCTAAATCTGAGGTGAATTCTAGACAAATTTACAAAAGCTTAAAATTTTCATTAAATTAAATGTTTCGAATATAAAAGATATGTTTTCTTATGTAAATTGTCCTCAGAATTCCATTTTCGCAAGTAATTTTAGTGTAGCTTGTAAGTGTGTATAGTTAATAGCTTATTTTGATTAGATTAAGTTGTTTCGTTTATTAGTGGTAGGAATTATTGCTTATTAGGTGTCCTTTTATTCGAAATTTCACATAGTTTTCATTTCCGTTTTAAATTTCATTTCCGACCATGTATAAGAAAGTTACGGCCAAAATTCCATTTATGTACAATTCTTAATTTTGATTATCCAATCACATCCATTGTAAATTTTGCAATATGGCTGTAAAAAGTTGACATTTCTGTAGCAACCAGAAACCTATAAAAGCAAGCGCTCAGGAAGTCATTCTCTCTAGAATTTGTTCAAAAAGTGAAAAAGTTAAAACAGTGTTGCTAAATTTGTGTTTACATAACCTAATTTATTATCGTCGAGAAAGTTTACGTTACGAATAATTTCGAGAGCACTTGTTTTATATCATCGGTTAAAATTAAATAGTTCGGTCACCGATACCTGTCGTTATTAATAAAATAATTCTGTACGATTAATTGATGTCACGATTTTGTGTAAATTTGTTTTCGTGTTTTCCGATTTAAAATAATTCTTTATATACCAAATTAAATTCCATTTTATTTGGTCAAAGTTTGTTTTATTTCTCCGGACAATTCCTCTTAAATAAATATTATATTTCGGTAACTAAAATAAAAGTGTGTTAACAAAATCTTGGATACTTAATAATACATTTTAAACGATATCATTCATAAAGATTTAAAACCATTTTAAATAAAAAGTTACCATAGTAAATAAGTGTTTGGAGGTTGCCGTTTTTGGAAAGAAAACATCTTGAAGCTTGGAAGTTGGTGTCTTCGAGAACCGAGATAGCAGTTGGATATTAGTAACAACAATAGCCGGGGAACATTGCCTGCCTCCAGCTGAAGTTTGAAGACATCATTCAATCGACAGGAAGGACTGTATATGTGAGTTTTAAAATTTTATAACCCTGTTTATTGGTGTTTCCCTGCAATTTATATTTGTTATATGTTATTAATTAAGAATTTCAATTATTTACTTGTGTAAACACCTGTGAAGCTAATTATTTCCTTTTCTTTTTCTAAATTTTCATTTTGATCCAAACATTAAAATTTCTTAATTATTTGACATTTTTGACAGCTTTAATTATTTTTCACTTAAAGTCATTAACGCATGCGTTAGAAAGCAAATTCTATTCAGAGCAAATTTTATACGTTAAATTCAATTACATATAGGATATTTCTTACTTAAAAAAAAATTTTATCTTCAACTAAATCCTTGAACTCTATCCCCATATTGAAATTATTGAATTATTATTAAATCAAACCAAATACATTTCAAATTATATATATATAAATTAAATATAATTTTATCAATTCCTAAAATATTACCATTATTACCTTGTGTTAAGTGACGGTTTACAAAATAGTTGAGAACAATTATAAAATCTTACAATACTCTCTTTGGTGGGGCGTATGCGTAGGCTACATACCCAAATTTTACCTAATAATTTAAAATGAATTTCAAAAAATATATAAAATTAGCAACGTGAGCACTTTATTACACCCTGTATATCGCCGAATATCAAAAAAAGACTTTTTAATCTTTCAGTATAAAAAAAATTCCAGATTTCCTAATTTATTATTTCTTAAAATAATTAAAACCGAAAGCTCAAGAGTTTTTAATACTCGTACTACGTGTAGACATGTATATATTGCTAATTAAATAATACATTAACGAATTAACTAAATTTTTTGCTTTACTAATTAATGTTTTATTATGAAAATGTAAACTTTCACCATTAACATTCATAATAAAATACTTATCTTTGGGATTTTTAATGGTGTACTTTAAATTATACAATCTAAACGTTTCGATAACACTTACGTTATCTTCGTCAGTAGTAATGTTTGTTAAAATTGTTAAAGATGTAGTAAACAATTTTGTCAAATGTGAAAAATTCAAACATGTTTGAATTTTCAAATGTGAAAATTCAAACATGTTTGAATTTTTCACATTTGACAAAATTGTTTACTATATCTTTAACAATTTTAACAAACATTTACTGACGAAGATAACTGTAAGTTATCAAACGTTTAGATTGTATAATTAAATACACCATTAAAATCCCAAAAGATAAGTATTTATTATGAATTTTTATTAGTTTCATGAAAAAAATCGCCCAATACAATCTATAATCTTAATATATAACATAATATTATCAAATATTCATATACCTTTAATACGACGTGCACAATATTTGAAATTTTTACCTCCGCGTGACGTAATGCGCAGACGGGACAAGTTTTGAAACAACCATCGGTCATATCTTTATATCATTGTATCATGGCACACTTGGGCATAGTACGAACTGGGCCGTCCTGATTATGCGTAGTGTGGCCGTTTATCCCTTCTCCCAACAAGTTACTAGGCGACCTATAACTTTACTAACCTTAACGGTAACCTAGGTTACCGTAGATTTGATTTCCATTTTTACCTTCCAACCTACATATGCTCATTTTACAACTTTTGACCAAGTTTCGCCAAGATCGACCATGATATCTGGATGTCTGTGTGTGTGGATGTATGATCCGCGATAACTCCAAAACGAAAATACCTACGCACTTAAAATTTCTTATTTAAGCTTGTTTTCATTTGGCTTAGAGCTGATTAGATTTTGGGAAAAATACAGAGGGGGAGGGTTATTAGGGTAGTTTTGGTTTTAATCAAATATTTCTAAAACAGTTGCATATTTCAAAGTTATAAAAATACCTGGATATAGACCTTAAACATATCGATTAATTATGTTCTATGCAATTTTTGATATTACGCGCAATTTAGCGGCAAAAAATTTCCTAAGGTAGAATTTAAGTGTTAGTTCAAATTTTTTCATTATCTGAATAACGCTTGATTTTATAAGAAAAAGTGTAGACGTATTTTTTAAAGAAACTTTAATTTTACATAAATTTTCTTTAAAAAGTTTTTTAATCTAAAAGCGTAATGAATGTAAAAGTTAAATAAATATGATTGAAAATGCTGCAGCTGTATTATCGATATTTTTATACAAGCGGGCGGCATTGGTATTTTTTTACGTTAACAGGTAATTATGGCTATGTATGTCTATCTGACATGAAGTTTTAGCGTCATTCTGACATAGATTAGTTTTTGTTTTTACAATGTTATCTATTTTCGTAATGAACTTCTTATAAAAAAGGTTGCATAATTTCCATTTTGTAGGTTGGAAGGTTGTGTGGTGTTCGAGACCAGATATTTTGTATACGGTCTAGGCAGTTTATATACAGTCTGCATTATACATACGGTCTGTAACATACATGTACACGTACATATGCGACTCAGGCTGGCATTAATTCAGCTGAACTTACTGTTATTAGGCCATCCACTATTAATGATTGTAGATATTACATTTTTTAAAATAGAAATATCATAGGAACCGCTTTGAATTTATTCAATTTGTTCAATATGACAAAGATAGGATGGAGTCCAAACCACTGCAGCATATTCAAATTTAGACCTAAATAAGGCCTGAAAAATCAACTCTAAAACGTTCTAGTTCTTGAATGATTTGGTAAATCCCAGCATTTTGTAGACATGAGGTACAATATTATCTATGTGTAAAGTGAATGTTAGTTTTTTTTTTATCAAATTACGCACTCGTATTTGATTGCTTGAACCCTTTAAATATTTCTACTGATTACCACATAATTATGAAGAATATGATTATCTTTTGTGGAGAATGATAATACAGAACACTGAAATCTTATCAAATTATCTAGGATGTAATCGAAATCAATCAATGTAGAAAGTATAAGAATGTATTTTCTTATTATTCTGGTATATTCGGCATATTTTATTTTTAGAATAATTACGATTATTGCACAAAGGTTAAGTCGGAAATCAATTAATTTGCAATACCGTTCAAGTAATTTCATATAATTACTACAGGTAACAGTAGGTAAAATTGGAGACTTTTGGAACACACCATATTTCCAAGGTCCCACATTTCAAAGGTTATCACAATCTCAAGGTCCACCCGCCCAAGGTTACGAAATAAGTAGGTCATGTTTATAGAGAACTTTCCCAAGGTCGCACATTTTTAAGAATACCACACTGTAAGGTGTATAAATACGAAGGTCAATAACACTCAACACATTCACAAGGCTATTTGCGCACCCTACCTACTCAGATAGACATCTCACTTTTTCAAGGCTTGCTCATGTAATTTTTTACACTTCTCTGATACCACACTTAGAACCAAATTAAAAAGATTATGATATGCTAATATATTCATTTGTTGTATGTACAAATGTAATCAGTGTATTATTCAGATATACGCAAAATGTCCTTTCCACTTCTGTGTCATTACACCTGCGAGGACGTGGTGCAAGTAATTGAGCGTACGTGCAGTGTAGTGCCCATCAGAGATGCTCCTGTAGCGGAGCGTCAGATGACCGCCATTGGTTTATTCGAACTCCACATGAAGCATTCAACCGTATCGTCTGAAGATGCTCCTCTAGAGTACTAGCAGATGTTCATCAGCGGTACATGATGCTATACTATCACAGTATGATTGATATATTTGAGCATATACACCGTGTGGTGTGTATCTGTCTGTCTGTCCGTCTCTCTGTCTGTCTGTCTCTATGTCAACCTGTCTGTCTGTATAGTAGTCGCCGCGCTCAGTCAGCTAGTGTCGGTCTGTATGGTCTGCGGTCCCACTATTGGGGTTGACGTTTTTCTGGAAATATATCATAAGTAGAAGGAGAGCTCTATCAGTTACACTTACTATGCCTGTCTCGATCACTTGCTAAGACCACTTGTCGAAGAGCTGCATTACGAACTCGGACGAGTTCGTAAAGTCCACCAATCTCTTCGACAGTTTCCAGTATCATCTCCAGATGTACAATGGTTAGATCATACCCACTTAGTATAGCTAGGCTTATAACACTATGCCAGTCAAGGTATAATGTTACAAGCCTAGTGTGGACCGGTCGAGCTGCTCTTCTAGAGAGGTCTACGTAATCACATCATAATTCCGGACGAATGGCACTATGGTTGTCAGCTGTAATGAAAGAAAAGAATTATAAATATAAATAAAGTAGTATTTAGACAATACATACGTGAACGTGAGATGGTCCCATGTGATGACACGCGTAGAATATCCAGTACCACCCGGCAATAATTATAAACGCAGAATTGCGTTGAGTGGTACTGTCTCCCAACGCCATCGCACGCATAACGTTGTATAGGGAGGAAGCGTAGTGCAACCAATGGTCATTATCTTGCACGTCGTCAGCGTTTTCGTTATTTCCGTGAACCTGCGGAGCAACGTCTGGAGCACTGCCAGTGTCATTGTTCTCGTCCTGTATGCTGTTATGTGACTGTTCCTGTGAACTTAGTTGTACTACGTCTGACAGTTCGTGAGCGCTACGTTCCACTTGTTGCATGTTGTTACGGAGAGTGTTCATAAAGTTCTCCTCATCGCTACTCTCTTCAACGATGATTTCGTTACAAAAGTCAGTATGTGTTTCGCGAAGTAGTCGCTGTTGTCGTAATGCGTCATTGTCATAGTCGTCAGAATCATAGCTGTAGGCAGGGTCCATGTCTACGTCGGAGTCGTAGTCACCAGTGTTGAGGTAATCGTTCCCAGCACAGGAAGAACATGCTCCCTCAACACTGGATGATATGCTGACGAAGTCATTACTATCATCGTTATGTTCGTCTATGTCGTGGTGTGTCCTCGTCACTGACAGTAATAATTTCGGCATTGGTCAAGTAGTACTGTATCCGCATCAGGATTGTAATCTTGTAGAGAGTCCGGGACTACGGTCGTCAGTTCATAAATTTCGTACTCGCTGGAATGGGCGTCCACGATAATAGGAGAGGATGCAGAGGGCGGGATATACAGAACCTCAGGGGAAAAGGGGGAGGAATCCTGAGGTGTGGGAGCAAAAAGGGAGGTCAACGTGTATTGGATAGGAAACCTGAGGGGTAGGAGTTGGCGGGACATCGGGGAGAGGAGTTGAGGACGCTAGCGGGATAAAGTTGAATGGATACAGGAGTTCCCCAGACGGTGGAGAACGGGGTGTAACAGAAACCTGTAAAAAAGAACTAAAACGTTAGAAATGCACCAACCATGAAAAAAATTAAAGACATAAAATTTGGTGGTTTTACCTGGGAAGATGATGGGGAACTTGTTCTTGAAGTCATTGTATGTTCGACGTTTCAACTATACATTCAGTTGTACGAATAATTTGTACTGTTTTCGACCATCAGCATTAAACAACTTAAAGAATAATGTGCAACACAAACATGCTGATGATTGCTTTGCAGAACCAGGACCATCGGGTATGAACAACCCACGGAAGCGTAAGTCAGACCAAAGCAGCGAACCAGTACAAAATAAAAGTAGCAAAAGTGTTGAAATTGTACACTGCACTGATTGCACGATTGATGTTCCTCGATATGCTTATCAAGGACACCTTAGAAGCAATAGGCACAAATCAAATGTGTGCCTACTCGTTGATACTGGGGTTGAAGTGATTCGCAATACTTTTAAACAACGCATTGTTTCGTATAGACTATCACCATGCAATACCAACACGAATGTGCAGACGTTTATGGGTGACATTAAAGTGAATGTTTTGAAACTAATGCAAATTCAGTTGCAGAAACACTTCTCGTTGAAATGTAATGTTGAGTTGTTTGGGTTGTACTTTCTGAACAGTAGAGAAAGCACCGAATTAAAGCCCTTTCAAACGAAATATGATATATTGAGTGTCGGGATGGTGTTGGAAGAGTATTTTCAAAGAGTAGTGGAAATCTTGGATGCTAAGCAATCAGAATTTCAGCATAAAGATTCTCGTAAGTGCGAGTTATAAGTAGTAGGGTAGTACATTACTAATATATGTTGTTTTGTAGGGTGGTCGCTGGTGAATTTTTCTCCCACTACGGGTTCATCCTATATGAATGTCTCGCCTGAAATTTCGCATAAACATGCCATAGTGAATGTGAAGAATATTGATAACTGCTGCTTTGCGTGGGCTATTGTACCAGCATTAGTAATACAGACGGGCTACCACAACGGACGACTTCTTACCCTGATTTCAGGACGTTATTCAACTGGAACGGTGTAGAATTTCCTGTTAAGCTGACTGATTAAGTCCAACAATAATATCTCCATCAATGTCTATAGACTGGTGAATACGTATCGTGATGGTCATCGTATTCCTAAGGTATACTATACAAGAGCTAGACAACCTATTTATGTTAATTTGTTGCTATTAGTCAGTAACCAAACGGATAATCAGCATTATGTATGGATAAAAAATGTTTCTCGTTTACTTAGCAACCAAATAAGTCGACGTAATGGGGCAAAATATTTATGTATTCATTGCTTTAAAACGCAGAAGCAATTAACTCGACGCGTGTCTCATGACTGTAATTTCGTATACACTAAATTACCTGGCGTGATGCAAAGAAAGACAGAACCGGGGAGTTCTATGCGGAAAAAAAAACTTGCGTTTCGAAACTACCAAAAACAGATGTTTCTACCGTTCGTAATATATGCAGATTTTGAAGCGCTATTAGTACCGGTAAATACGGCTAAACCCGATCCCGAACAATAACGTGTAAACATGAACCATACTCATTCAGTTATTATATTAAGTGCGGTGTAAACGATGCTTGGTCCAAATTAGAACTTTATAGGGAGGTTAATGCAGTGGAGGTATTTATAACACGACTCGAGAGTGATGTGAAACGGATATATAATGAGCATTTGAAAACTGTTGTTCCAATGTTACCACTAACTAATGAACAACTGGTGATACATGAGCAAAGTCGTAATTGTTATATATGCGACAAGCTTTTTATGGATGATCTTACAAATTCCAAAGTACGAGATCACCGCCATGTCACTGGTAAATATCGTGGTGCGGCATTCAAATTTCAATTTAAACTATCAATTACCTACATTTATCGCAATTTTTTCCCATAATTTCAGTAGTTATGATGTCCACCTGTTCACCAAACAGTTAGCCAGAGAAACTGAAGAAATTACCGTACTCCCTGTTAATAGTGAGAAATATATAACGTTCAGTAAGCATATTTATGTAGACGAATTCATTAATGGTCGCGGCTACAGGGAAAAGAAGTACATAAATTTGCGATTCGTCGATAGTTGTAGGTTTATAGCGGCATCCTTAGATACTCTATCTCATAATTTATCAGATGATCAATGTAGAGAGGTAAGGAAATATTTTGGTGGTGATAATTACTTTAACTTCGAAAGAAAGGTAATTTCCCCTACGCGTACGTAGACAATTTTAGTAAATTAGACGATGTTACTGTATCTTCCTATGACAAATTCTACGATAAAATACGTGATGAGTGGGAGTTTTTTGAATACGGTTGTAGATATAGGCCTAAACCTCGCTAATATGGTTTTATATATAAGCCTTTTCCTAAGGTAGCTGCTTCCATTGCTTTTGCAACTGTAGCTGCACCTCCACCCAAAGAACCTAAAGCTCCTAATGCTGCAAATAGGGGAATAAGAGGTATTAAACGTTTTGATATTGGTAATATTCCTTTCATGGGTGTCAGATTTTTTTGTTTTACAACGTTTAGGGCTTGTTGTACCGTAGATTTTAACGATGACCGAAGTTTATCACCAACACGACGTCGCGCTGGAAGCACTGCTTTGCTGAATAAAATTGGTCTGTTTCTGTGAAAACGCTTCCTACGTCGTGATTTGCTTCCCATTCCCATTGTTCTTTTTCATTTCATTATACCGGCTATGGTTAATGCAGCTGCTCTTTCTCCAAAGGTAGCGTTTGAAAAACGAAATTTCTTTCCAAGCTTTTTGTTGCAAAGCCTTATCAGCTATGTGGCGATGACTTAGATAGTTTGATTGCGAGTATGCAATATCGTGTTCTTTACACGCTTTGCTCAGTTCGTTAATACCTCTGTCACCTCGAGCTAATCGTTTTCGTAAACGGGTACCCCGACCACAATATCCATTCCCAGATATATGCAACTCCACGGGTAATTTATTTATTAAGGTGTTAATTAATCCAGAACCTTTTTTATAGCTATTACACGGAGAACTATGCTTCATACTACACTGACTGACAATTCACTACTAAACTATTTAATGCGTATGACACACACACAGCACACGCACGCACGCACGCGCACGCGCACACGCGCACGCGCACGCACACGCACACGCACACGCACACGCACAGCACACGCCACGCGCACGCGCACGCGCACGCGCACACGCACACGCACACGCACACGCACACGCACACGCACACACCACACACCCACACCACACCACACGCACACGCACACGCACACGCACCACGCACACGCACACGCACACGCACACGCACACGCACACGCACACGCACACGCACACGCACACGCACACGCACACGCACACGCACACGCACACGCACACGCACACGCACACGCACACGCACACGCACACAACACGACACACACACACACACACACACACACACACACACAGACGCACAGACACAGACACACAAACACACAGACAAACAAGGTCGTCGCCAGCTAGGGAGAGGGGGCAGCTGCCCTCCCCCCTAGAGTATCAGCTGCTTATCTCTTCTTGAGGTTTGACAAATATTCGAAGTCAATGAAGGACACGAAGTTTTCGGGAACAGAATACTTCCTTATTTCGCTTCTGTGTATCCTTGTATTCCTTAACAGTTCATCAGAGAGGGTGCTCTGCAGTGTATGCTGCGTGTGTGAATTAAAGACAACATCACCAAAACAGTTTTGTACGTTGAAAGAATTCCGTAAACACGGTCATATGAAAATGTTGTGGCAAGTAATGTACCTGACGTAATATATTACATGCACTCAAGAACCGGAACGAAGTGTATGAAATTACTTCCATATATTATATTTCCGGCATTGAAGATTGGCCTATTTCGTCTGGAATCGTAATCAATGACGTCTCTTTACTGATACAGAAATTATCTTCTTTCAAATATACTTACTTTACTAGTTAGAAATGAATTTGGCGTATTGTTTGGAGAGATAAAACGAGCACATCGCAAGGTGTAAGTGTTCTGAAGAATTGAAAGAAGCCAACATCTTTTCTCTAGAGATAAGAAAAGCGCTACAAATTCTAGTCACATTGCCTTGTACAACATGTACAGTGGAGCGATCCTTCAGTAGTCTAAGGAGGATAAAGACCTGGCTGAGAAGCATAATGGACGAATCCCGCCTAAACGGCTTGACAATGATGAGCCTGCACAGATAAATGATTTTTGACAACTTGAACTTCATCGAAGAAGCAGTTCAAGAATTTGCGAGAAATCCTAGACGGTTACGTTTCAATTGATTATTATGTAGTATGTAGCTACTTACTCTATAAATTTCATTTCTTTATCCAACATAAATATTGTTTATTTGGCTTGGGATTGTAATTATTGTATTTAAACTATCCAAATTATCAGATCTCACCTGCCCCCATCCCCCTGGAATAAAGTGTGACGACGCCATTGGAGACAAACAAACACAAATGCACTCAGTGCGGGAAGTATCTTCTAATGTAGTTCATACAACATACGTTGTTCTGTGATATGTATGCACTTTCTACCAGCTAGGTAATACATCAAATGCAACTAAAATTGATTACTAAACGTTACCTAATAAATTTGAATGTGTAATGCTCTATTAAACCTATTCTTAATTATTGTTTTCCTTGGTACGGGTTATAAAGCTTTGAGAATTTCGTTGTTGCCGTTAAAGAACTACCCGATTTATTAAAAGTGTACCGACAGGAAAAAGTAATTCATTCCTGTGAAGGTGTCCAATGATGTCGTTTGATTTTTAGACCTCTATAGTTTGCCCGATTGCATTTAGTTTCTTTATCCAAATCAGAAAATGAATTCAACATGATTGAAAATGCTTAAATTATATTATCCATATTTTTATAGAAGCGGACGCCCCTAGACTAAACCTATAGATAAGACGTCATCTACAAATTCGAAGGAACTAAACGCAACGTTGCAAGATATTCATTATTACTCACGTGGAGGGAGGAGTTCCATTTTCAGCTATTTTATTTCGAATTGGTTGCCAATGATGTGTAAGTTAAAAGAAAACAGAATATTCAAATAAAATGTTTAATATATTTTTTGCACTTCCGAGACTAAAATGGATACTTTAGTCTCTGTCTACAGTGTGTCATTTATTCCCTAGGGATTAAATATGAATTGAACGCCCTAGAGAGTTCATTGACAGATGTCAAACAAATTTTTTTACGAAACATTAACATTAGTATTATTACAATTAATAAATATCGGACGATTGATTTCCGAAACGATACTACTGGATGTGAGGTTGAACGCATTTCCAAATGAATCAGTGCCTGTGGGCCGTTCAGATTGGCACGAGGGTGCTGGTGTTTTTTGATCACCTCCAGCTTCAAAATTTTTTTCGGCCATAATGTTCTTATTATTCAGGGAGTTTTCCACATACCCTTCTGCAACAGTTGCAGACTTCCATCTCCCATGTCTTTTTAAAACGTCGACAGTCGCACCTGAATCAGCTAGTAGAGATGCAGAGGTTCGCCGCCAGCAGTGTCCTCTATATGACAACGCATCTGGTAGGTTTAAGAATGTTGCAACTTTCTGGGGCAATTTTCCAAATATATGCTTTCCTACAGGTTGCGCTGTACACTGCTTGTTAACGTAACGAACAAAAAATCTTGAATGGGAAGTTTCGGCTTTTCTCAATGACATATATTTCTTGCAGATCTTGGTATAACTAATGATAGTCTTGTCTGAATCTTTTACAACGAAGTTCTTCTCTGTTCCATTTTTGGTAGCTCTAATGTTAACAAGAAGTCTGTTGCCCAAATCAGTCACATTATTAATTGACAATTCGACTAATTCAAGTCCTCTACAAGCTCCTGCCACACCAAATATGAATGCTACCTACAAAAAATGATTTTTAAAAGTAGATACAATGATTTTTGGACATACTCACTTTTGTCATTAAAAATGTGTCATCTGAAGCTTCCTTTAGAAACGTACCAATCTGTTCTATAGTTAAGTACCTTTAACTTCTTCGCTTTGAAACCAAAATTTTCCCTTTTCAGAGGCGTCGTCAATTTGTGGAATTTACTTATATCAACATTATGTTTAACGTTAAGCATAGTTTTTAACATTGAATACTGGGCCCACAATGTAGAAGCAGCAAATTTGTTTACCTTTTCATTAAAAATACCAGCAAAGCATGTTCGTTAAAATTTGTAATTTTCTTTTCACAGCACCACTTTAAAAATATATCATACTCTTTATCGTAAATTTTACGAGATTTGGAAGGCAGTAAGTCTCCTAAAGCCTCTTCAGCGGCTTATTCTAGATCAAAGTCGTCGCACATATTTATTACCCTTTTTTAAACATTTTTTCAAATATGGCTACCGCTGTTTACTAATTCCCATGCTAATCGACTGTTTTTTTTTAAATAGCAAGATTTCTAGCTAATTTTATACAAATTTGTCACATTGACACCAACAAATTTGTAATTATTGTACATAAAAAATAAATACTTTGGAAGTGCAAAAAATAGCGTATACAGTGTGATCCAAAGTAGAGGGACCATTCAATAACTTCTTTATTTTACGATATATAAAAAAAAAGTTAAATTATTTTTTGTTTACGGCCATGTGCTACATTTAATAGGGCTATCAAATATTTTTTTTCATTTCCGGTTAAACCGGAAACGAACACAACTATTGTTTTTTAAATGACACCCTGTATATTTTTTAGACTATCTGATTCCTCATTATTTTTTCTTTCTGTAAATATAAAATTTTATGGGTATTATATCAGAAAATTTTGTTGTAAATCGCAAAAAACTGTTTGAAGGCGTACAAGACCACTATTTAAAAAACAAAATAGCTATTGCCATGGAAAACGGAAACAACTGCTTTTATTATTAGTATTTATTAGAATAGTAAGAAATCTGGAAACGGATACATAAACAAAATACAAAATTCAACAAGTAATAAACACGTATTTTTTAACTACAAAGATGGTATGCAGGAAAATTATTTTATAAATTGTTCAACATTACCACCATTTTGTGCAACACATGCCTCTAGCCGCTTTAGAAGTTCATGATGTGTTGTTCTATGCATCACATCGGGTGTTAACTGCATACAAGCCAACCGGATTTTGTTTTTTAAATCCTCTACATTTTGTGGCGGATCTGCATAGACTAGTGTCTTAAGATAGCCCCATAAGAAATAGTCCAGAGGTGTAATATCAGGCGATCTTGGCGGCATTTCCACTGGTCCATGGGTGGCAATTAAACGCCCATTTTCGTTTAGATATTCACTAATAATGTTACTAGTATGAGCTGGCGCTTCGTCCAACTGAAAGTACATACTTCGTAGCAATGCTAGTGAAAAATCTTCTAACATAGTCAAAAGCTCAGTATTTAAAAAATGAAGAAATCTTCTTGCAGTGAGAGTTGCGTCATAAAAAAAAAGGTCCCAATAATCTGTGTCCTATTCAACCGCACCAAACGTTAGTAGCCCAAACGGTTTAAAGTCCAATGCGGGTTTTCGTCCGACCAGAAAGATTTTTTGTTTGATTATAACACCATTATTGGTGAATTTTGCTTCGTCGGTCCATAAAATTCTGTCTAAAATGCCTCGGTCATCTTCCAGTTGTGCCACTAACCACGCAAATATATGTTAATCGGCGTTCGGGATCTGCTGGATGTAGGTGTTGCACTAAATTTGGTTTATAGAGGTACAGCTTGTGTTTTTTAATGTCCAAATGATGTTCCTACTTCCTGAGATACATGCCTAATAGACGAACGTGGATGTAGTCGAACATACGCTAAACTCTGCAATTCTCGTTCTTCGTTTATCGGGTTATTTCTCTGGGGTTCTCTATTTTGGATTTTTACTCCAGGAAATGCTCCATGTTGCCATAATGAATTTTCAATTTTGTGTAAGTATGTGGAGGGTGATACCTGTCAGGAAATCTTTCTGCATAGAGTGCGACTGATCTTCGTGCGTTGCGATTACACTCGCCAAATACTAACATTAAATCGACCTTTTCACTATTATTCATTATATAGTTGCCTAATAATTGCATACAATAACGTTGTAATTATAAATGCCGTCACAGCTTAAGTAATTACATATAAAAACTAATTTTGAAAGATGTGAAACAATCTGAAACAACTTCACAAAGCAGTTGTTTCCGTTTTCCATGGCAATAATATTTTGTTTTTTAAATAGTGATCTTGTACTCCTTCAAACAGTTTTTCGCGATTTACAACAAAATTTTCTGATATAATACCCATATAATACCCATAAAATTTTATATTTACAGAAAGAAAAAATAATTGGGAATCAGATAGTCTAAAAAAATATACAGGGTGTCATTTAAAGAACAATTTCCGGTTTCCGGTTTCCGGTTTAACTGGAAATGAATTTGATAGCCCTATTAAATGTAGCATATGACCGTAAACAAAAAATTATTTAACTTTTTTTTATATATCGTAAAATAAAGAAGTTATTGAATGGTCCCTCTACTTTGGATCACACTGTATACTTCGGGACCAAAGTGTTTAAATCCCTTGAGTGGTTGTTGCCCTCGGGCTTCGCCCTCGAGGCAACAAACCCCACTCGCTGCACTTTGGTATCTCTATATATAATATACTATTAATGTATACAATATAATGAAAAATGTTTTTTAGCGCATTTTACAATAATAAAACTAAAATGATTTTGTATTAATAAACAGAAAATGCATTTTTGAAATATACAGCTGAAAATAAGGTGTTTTTCAATGAAGCCTAACAAAAAAGTTATAATACTTCTATTTTTGGAGGTGAGAAATTTACCTGTTTGTCTTGCTTTTTATAGGCTTTAATGTATTTTTTATTAATATACTTCTGCCGACACGATGCATGATGTCTGTTTGACATAGATTACTGTTTTTGTTTTTACAATGTTATCTATTTTGGTAATGAACTAATTAAAGGGAGGTTGCATAATTATCCCAAAAGAATTGTTATTAAAATTATCTGATTTCTTTTAACTTCCATTTTGTAGGTTGGAAGGTCGTTGTTTCACACCTGATATTTTTGTCTAGTAATTGACTGTCGCTGTAAGACAATGAACCTATTATTATTACTAGTTTTGTACTTTGCTTCCATTTTGATTCATTAATAGACATTTTAAAATGCCGTCATCATCTCCGATATCATTATAGCCATTAATTTACGCAACATTTTACGAAAATTTTTAAGTTGGCAAAGCTTAATCCGGAATTATGTCATGCATGTCACTCTTACAAAAACAGGATGCGTTCAGTGGAAAACTTTAATATGAGCAAATTCGCGACCGTATTTTTTGCATTTTCACGTGTCTATTTCAGGGGGTGTACATGCAAGACTATCTTGATTATCTTCAATTTTCGTAATAGAATTGGGATAAAACAAAAGACAGCTAGATCAAATTTTCACTTTATATTTAAGACATTACCAACCGCCACAAAAATCCCTAAATCAACTAAAGTAAAAACTTTTATTTGTTGCTCAATAGTAAACACTGTTTAACGGAACAAGTAAAAGTGACAGCTGGCCTGTAAAATTTTTACAAGTCAGTAGCTTTGTTGACATTCGAAATATCCGTTTTATTGTCATTTACATTTATAGTAAAGGTGCAATCATGGTTGCTGCTAATATTAAATTTTGAGGACCCCGGAAAAGTTTTGTTTGGTAATATGCTTCTTGGATAATCTCATTTGGTACACTCATTTTATCAATGGATGGGAAAATCGTAAGATCAAAATTTGACAACGTAATAAAATTAGTAGAAATTGTTGCATTGCTTTTGTTTCATGGATAACATAATATTTTAGAAATCTTTTGGAGAATCTGTGTGCTTATTTCATAATTAATTTAAGCTTAATATTGTTTATAACAAATACAATATACATCACACGCCAGGTAACCGTTTTTACTGGTTCAAGGATGTGATAGGCTCTCTAACGGTTCGCCAGTCATGCTCATCCTTTCGCCAGTAAAAACCTGGCTTGTAACATAAAATATTATTGTTTGAAGACGGCATAAAAAGGGCAAATTATAAAAAACGTGTTTCATAAGACCTTGAAGCACGAATGCAAGTTTAAAAAAACCGGTGGCGTAACCACGATTTTTTTTTATGTAGGGGCACGGCAATAACTTTCAAGGATATCTACGCACTTTATTTGATTCACATCTCTGCTCAAAGTTTCTGCATACCACATTCTCACATCGGCAGCTATGTTTTTGTTTTACTTCTTGACGTTTGCCTTTTTTCACCATACCCACTTTTGTCCCAAGCACTCTCTAGGTACAACAAAAAGTGAACCTATGCACAATCCGTTCTACGAATTATTGTTGCGTTCTTAACTAGATCTCTAAGTCTTTCACAATAACCGATCATGTCAATGTTGATTTTAGATTCACTTCACTGCCATTTATACGTATGAACAACTTCATGATTAAACCATGTATTAGATACAAGCAGATTTCAGATTTTAGGCGTTTTGCTATTCTTATTTACCCTTCAATCTCCAAAGTTTCCTAAAACGTTTCTGTACATACATTCATCCATTCATAGCTCCTTATAAAATTACTCTTTCGCTTGGCTTACATACATCTAATACGTTCTCCATATCGTTTAGGAAATTCCCTCATTTTTGGCTGCTCTCTCGATTTACCGGTGCGCAACATGCAATAAAAATGATTTCTTGAAATTCCATCTTAATTCTAATCCATATACCCTGGGCGATACCAATTCGTACAGTTTACATACATTTTCACATTTTTACTTACAACCACTCCCATTCATTCTGAACCATGTATTTCCGCTTCAACCCCTGACCATAGCGCCAGATTAGCAAAAGCCATCTTTACGACATTTTTTCCTTTGCGTTTTGTATCTGATACACATATAATGTCAAGCTGCCTTTCATTCATACCCACGATAACTTACTACAAGTCTTGCCACAAACGCAGGCTCCTTTCCGTTTACCCCAGACATGCCTAACGTAATTATATACAACATATGATTCCTATGCAAGAGACAGTAAACCAGCAAATAGTTTTGAGATGCTACGGTCTCTAGGATGCCCATGCGGTACGCTGATATTACCTTCAGCCCACCATACTATTATACCGACTACACAGGATATCAACTATATTTTCTACATTCTCTGGAGTGACAGTGCACCTATGGTCGTCTTTCTCATCACTAAATTAATGTGATAATACCTGCTTCTGGTTACTTCTGCATTTAGTGCTGCATAAATCTTCACTGCGTCGAAAGCCTGTTTTTAAAATAAAACAAATCCACGTTTCTTGGAATGCGATTTTTAGCATTGGCTAACCACAACAGACCATTTCGCTTTTTTTCTTATTCGGTTATGATGTTATTTAAATTCCAATGTAATTGGAATGTCTCAACAACACAATCCACATTATTGACATACAGGGTCCGCCAATAGTGCGTGGACGAAGATTTATGAGTGTATAAAATATCGTTTTCAAAATTATTTATTGTAGGATTGTGTGGGATCTTTCGGGTTACAATTAGAAAATATTTTCGAAAAAATTACTACTCGTATACAGGGTATTACAACACAAAGTTATATTTTTTTAATTGGAACATACAGTATATTATTATAAATTTGGATTCCCTGGTTAATTTTAAGGGCACTTTATTCACTATATGAGGTATCTTAAACGCGCAATTTAGGCGCTGCATTCCATTTTTTGAAAATTTAGAGGTTGAAAAGAAAAATTGTAACAACCGTATGGAGAAATGTGTAACACAAAAATTTTAATGGTTGATTAGTCATAGACTGTGCTACATAAAATCGTAAAAATAGTACTATTATCTTATTTAATTTTCGAGATATCGTAATGCAAAGTATAAGATTTTCAATCATAGATAACTTGATTTTTTAAATGGAAAGGTATACATTGTTTTACATTGTTAGATAGGACATTTAATTACATTTTTTTATGATATAACATTGTTGGTATTTATGTTTTGCCGTTTTTTGATAATCCAGCTTTTTTACTGAATTTGCAAAGTTTAAGATTTTTAATCATAGATAACTTGATTTATCTAAATGGAAAGGTATACATTGTGTTACATTGATAGATAGGAAATTTAATTACAATTTTTTGATATAACATTGTTGGTATTTATTTTTGCCGTTTTTGATAATCCAGCTTTTTACTGAATTTATCGATTTTGGAAGAAAATAATATTAAAATTGTCGACCACGCTGATTTAGACAATACTGAATTCTTTTAATAAAAGAAGCTTCAACCCGATCTAACATATTAGGAGTAATTGTAGCAAAAACATTTCTAATTCGCAATTTCATATTCTCAGCAGTTGTTGGTTCTTTCTCATATACTTTATTCTTCACAAAGCCCCAAAGAAAAAATTCAATGTAGTTATATCGGGAGATCTAGCTGGCCAAGGTATCGGTCCTTGTCTTCCTATCCAATTTTCGTGAAACGTCGAATTTAACCACTGGGTTACAATTCTGGCATGATGAGGAGGTGCCCGTTTTGTTGGAAATACATACCTCTTCTTTGAGCCAAAGGTACATTCTCCAATAAATGATATAATTCTTTTTCTAGAAAATTATGATATTCTACCCCAGTGAGTTTGCCATTGAAAAAAAAAGGACCAACAATAGTTCCGCCGAATATACCTGCCCAAACATTCACTGACCATTTATTTTGAGACACTAACCGAAATTGGTGTGGATTTTCATTTGAATAAAATGAAAATTATGTCTGTTCACAAATCCATTTCGATGAAATGTACATTCGTCGGTAAATACTATGCCCGATATAAAATTTTCGTTCGCATTTAACTGTTGTTGAAGCCACTGGCAAAAATTAATTCGATTTTAAAAATCTTGTCCTTTCAGCTCTTGATGTAATTGTACATGATAGGGTGAAATTTATTTTCTTTAACATTCGTCTCACGGAAGTTTGACTGATTTCTAAATTGTCACTTAATTTCGGAATACTAACGTGGGGTTTTCAACTGTAGCTACAAGTACACGAAATTCATTTTCTTCATTTGTAACAACTTTAGCTCTTTCGTTTTAGGATATCCAACACTTCCAGTACTTTCAAATCTTTCTAAAAGATTGCGAAACGATTCTTCTCTTGGTTGTCTTCGATCAGGATAACGCTGCCCGTAGATTCGACGGGCCAATAAACAATTTTGTTTGATTCTCCAAGCACAAATATCATGTCAACTAATTCATTTTGCAAAAATTACTCATTATAATTCTTAAATAAACGTATTACGTATATGATGTTCGTAAAGTTAAGCGTCAAACATTCACACTGCAATAAAGTAATTAACTCAGTTGCGTTTGAACATACACGCGAAATGACAAAACAGATACTATTGCTGAATTTTGTTTCTAATATTCTTTTGTTTTCATAGCTTGCTGTGATTTTAACAATTATACATACATATGTAAACCTACGAAAATCGACAAATTCAGTAAAAAGCTGGATTATCAAAAACGGCAAAAATAAATACCAACAATGTTATATCAAAAATTGCAATTAAATTTCCTATCTAACAATGTAAAACAATGTATACCTTTCCATTTAAAAAATCAAGTTATCTATGATTAAAACTCTTAAACTTTGCAAATTCAGTAAAAAAGCTGGATTATCAAAAAACGGCAAAACATAAATACCAACAATGTTATATCAAAAAAATTTAATTAAATTTCCTATCTAACAATGTAAAACAATGTATACCTTTCCATTTAAAAAAATCAATTTATCTATTATTGAAAATCTTAAACTTTGCATTACGATATCTCGAAAATTAAAAAAGATAATATTACTATTTTTACGATTTTATGACTAATCAACCATTAAAATTTTAGTGTTATACATTTCTCAATACGGTTGTTACAATTTTTCTTTTCAACCTCTAAATTTTCAAAAAATTGAATGCAGCGCCTAAATTGCGCGTTTAAGATACCTCATATAATGAATAAAATGCCTTTAAAATTAACCAGGGAATCCAAATTTATAATAATATACGGTATGTTCCATTTAAAAAAATATAACTTTGTGTTGTAATACCCTGTATACGAGTAGTAATTTTTGCGAAAATATTTTCTAATTGTAACCCGAAAGATCCCACACCATCCTGCAATAAATAATTTTGAAAACGATATTGTATAAACTCATAAAGCTTCGTCCACGCACTATTGGCGGACCCTGTATACTAAAGCTTTAATAATATTTATGAACCGATAATTAGTTTTAGGTACTGCAAAACCATTCGCCATATTTAAATTTATAACCATTACAGTAACAAGGACGTATACAACTATACTTCTGTAGCCTTATAGATAGATAGATATCTTATTCATGTATAGCAAAAATGTACACAATTACCACGATCATATAAACACACACACACGCACGCACGCACGCACACGCACACGCACCGCACACGCGCACACGCGCACCGCACAGCGCACGCACACGCACACGACACGCACACGCACACGCACACGCACACGCACCACACACACACACACACACACACACACATATATATATATATATATATATATATATATATATATATATTATATGTATATACAGGGTGTCTAGAATCTACCCACGTTCTGTGGCTATCTTTGTTATTATAAAAGATACAGAGTCGGTTAAATTAGCAAAGTTGGGCAGAATTATATGATAATTCAACATTGTTGCCAACTTTCTAAGATATTTGAAAATAACTAAAAATCGCCCAAATCTTCAATCAGCTATATCTTTTTTAATATTCAAAATACGAAAAAGTTATAAGAGAAACTTTTGATAGCTATTTTTACGCAAAATGGGAATATGCGAATAAAAAATTTTAGTAATCATTTTTCGAGCTACAACCCAATCATACATTTTTTTAAATGGCAACTATAAGTGGTTATGGACTCATTCGATGGCTAATTTTTTTCTGATTGCAAAAATGTTTAGCTTTGTATGTTTAGTATTATTAGTTAAATCACAATTTTCAAAAAATTGTAATTATAGTATTTACTAAACAAATGCAATGTTTACCGTGGTGTGCTGTGACAATTAAAAACAAAACTCAGCATTGATTGACTGTCAAATAGTAGATATTGAATTATTTGTTGTAACCAGTTTCTAGTTCGTACTTAAATAGTGAATATTAATTTATTATTGGCTTATTCTTCTGAAGAAAGAAATGATATGCTTTTTTGTTATTACGTGTCTAGCAGAGATGCTAATGCTGCTTCAGAATTATATCTTCAAACTTATATGAAAAAAAGACAACCCGATGTGAGATTATTTGCCAAACTCGAATCGAATTTAAAAAAATATGGGGCTTTACTAAATCAAAATTTTAAAATGAATGTTAACACAGAATCAGAAGACCGTGTTATAGCTTACGTCAAATTTAAACCTACTACATCTCTTCGTGAAATTGTGAACGAGTGCAACACTTCCAAAGATGAAGCCCACGTTATTTTGAAACAAAATAATTTTAAGCCATATCATTTTCATATAGGAAAAACATTGTATGGTGAAGATTATCAGAAAAGATTACGTTTTGCTGCATGGTTGATTAATGAAAGTCGAGCAAACAATCAATTCTCGAAAACCGTTCTTTTTACCGATGAAGCAAAATTTACAAACAACGGCATCTTCAATAGAAAAAATAATATCCAATAATATCCAATGGTCCCAAGAAAATCCTCATATTACTGTTGAGAGTAGAGATCAATATGCTTTTTCAGTAAACGTTTGGTGCGGTATCATTGGTAGCAAAATCTTTGGGCCGTTTTTTTATGAATACAATTTAAATTCCGAAAGATATCTAACTTTTTTACGCAACGAATTTAAAGAAATTTTGGACAACCTTCCGTTGAACGTAATTCAAAATTTGAATTATTTTCAGCACGACGGGGCACCAGCACACAATGGATTCGCCGCGATCTCCAGGCTTAACCCCCGGGGTGCAATTAAAGACAAAGTGTACCCAGTAAAACCTGATAATCTAGACGATTTAAAAAATAAAATTTATGTTGTTATACAACAAATTAGAACCTAAAGTTTATTAAAAGTTCAAAACGAAATTTTAAAACGATGTGTTACCTGTTTATATTTTTTGCTGTTACTCTTCGTTGTAAGTTAAATTTATTTAGAACTTTTTTATTTTGATAATGTAGTACATTATTTCTTGTTGTTTCCACAAATTTAGTAGTAGAATATGAGCTTATTTTGTTATTTAAATGTTCACGGCACACTTTAATTGGTTTAGTAAATATTATAATTACCCTTTTTTTGAAAACTGTGAGTTAACTAATTTTTGGAATCGGAAAAAAATAAGCCATCGAATGAGTCCATAGCCACTTATAGTTGCCATTAAAAAAAGTGTATGTTTTGCTTGTAGCTCGAAAAATAATTACTGCATTGCAAGCACTAATACATATTTAAAATGAATTTCGGAACTAAAATAATAATTTAAGTACATATTTAAAAAAATGCCCGATATTAGCCTAGCACTTTCTAGCGCATCCTCACAGTTGTGACATGTATAAAAGTTATTTGGCTCATGGGTACATAATTCATAAGCCCACTTTTTACATTCTATACACTGGATCCATTTTCCTTTAGATTCACTATTGGAAAACTAAACAAAAACAGTTACTAATAGAGATTTTTCGTTCGATATTCATTTTACTTCCTTTCTTACATTCTCGATATTTTTAGATGATTTCCTAAATACAATTTTTTTATTTGCATTTTCAGTTAGTTCTTCAAACTTTCTTTCAACAGGTGAATCTGGTAAAATTGCCGTACTTCTTTTTCAGGAGTTATCTCTATCTGTATTTTCCTATCGCCAGCTTTTGGTAAAGGTCTTACCACAAGATGTGATCTGTGCACATTACTAGGGTCGGGTTTAGGTTTATCTGAGTTGACACTGCTGGGTCCTGGTCTTGGGATATTTCTGTAAGAGGTTTATTACGCTGCTTTGAAAGCTGCTCTGGAAGTTGGTTAGCAGGCTCATTTGTCAGTCACATAACTTGGTGCAAAATCCGCATTTGTGAACATATCACAATTTAATGGATATATTCCTGTGCACCAAAGAAATATTAGATTGAGTCATTGCAGGAGGATATTCACGAGAAACGAGTCGTATATATTAAATTGTCATCGTTCTCCCGTAGAAGATGCGATCAAGAGGCTGGAGCTTATGTGAACCTGTGGGGAAAACGGTAACTTAACTATTCCATTGGATCTAGCAAAATTGCGCCCTTCTACGCTAAAATGGGAGCCATGATTATCAAGAAGATGCAGACATTGATTTTCAGGTGTGCTTTTTGTGTGCTCATGGAACAGATTTAAAAGTAACATGTAATCGACATCTTGCATCTACCCAGATTTATTTGCAGCTCCACCAGACCCTGCAGGCGCAGTATCTATAAAGCGCTTGTGGTAGTTGACCCTTGGAAACTCAAATAATGGTGGGATATGCTTTCCAATAGCAGAGACGGCAAAAGCTAAAGTTACTAGAGCACCCTAGTGCACCGATTTGCTTAACTCCTTTACGAGCAACTATTCTATATGCCCTGTGCACTGAAGTAACACCCGTTTCGCCCATGTTCCAAATTTCGTGAGGTTGGAAATGATGTCTTCCGAGAACTGTTGACAAATTATTGAAAAAAGATTCCACATTTGTTCGGTTGAAACTGGAAGCTCGTGCTAAGATGGTAGCTTTTGGTTTTCGTAATGAAGAAATTGAGTGTCTTTTTAAAAAATCAGTGAACCAATTATTCCAGAACACACATTATCCTGTCACGATTTAGGATCCTTAATTGAATTTGCTACGCAAAGATCATAACCCAACGTATCTGTTTCTTTTGACGTTAGACGTAAAGCTGCAGCTTTACGAATCGATAACCCCTCCTTTATAACCTTCCTCACTGCTGTAAGTATGTCTGGAGTAACTTCCCCGCAGTTTGTCTTTTTGTATGATTTCTCACCATTTTTCCGGAAACAAGCGGAAAAAATATAAAATTACCAAACAAATGAAAAAACTTGCCGGGGTAGGTTGTCACATGTATCAATCATCCCCGGGTTTTTTGTGACATCCAACCCCGAACAGGCATTTCAATCTTGATACTGAATGACATTATGTAATTGTTATAAACAAATAAAAAATAGTTAGGATTATAGGCTTAATTGAATACAGAGTGAATAATGAGAATAATTATATCAATAAATAAACAATTACTGCTGCAAAAACACAAAAACGCCAATAAATGCAGAAAACTGTAACCAGGAATTTCGTACACTCTACTCAAAATATTGTGATTGTACTGTGTTTTGAGTAGATCGCTAGGAGGCAGCAGCGACTAAGAACTGAGTCTTGTGACAACCAACCCATGTGACAACCTGCCCCGATCACCCCTACTCTTTGACAGAGTAAAAGCGATGTTCTAGAAGTATTCTTCGTATTTTTATTTTAAACAATCTTAAGCAAACGCTTTTGATTTTGTATGAGTCCGGTAAAAAGTTAAATATTTTTATCGCTAAAAATTTTGTACGACTCTTGTGACTTTTTGAGTTCACACAAGGGCAAGCGAAGATCATTTTGGTGTCTGGTGCCAATATCTATGTACGTTTGCCTGATGGGTTAACTTAACTTAGGTTTAAATGCACAGTTTCAATTAGAAAAAACTGGAAACGAATTGTGAATATCCAAAACATCAATGATAATTTTACACTGAATAAGTCACGCTGACATCAACAATAAGTGAAAGCTAATGTTTTGAGGTAATAATGGTAATTGAAAAAACAGTGGTCAAAAGAAATGCACTTAGATTTGAATTTTTTAGATATTTTACGGTTGCTTTAATGCACTCAACGTGGTCTGGTACCTAGTTAGAAGTTCACAGCACTTGAACTTACCGATACCAATTCATTTTAAATTATTTTTTATTAAAAATTAATGTAGTCATCAATATTTCAGCAGGTGCAGGCAAACAGGTAATCTAAAAAATTGTGTGTATGTAACACAATGTCAGATTTTATTTTTTATTGATTTTAAATCACAAATATGTATATTTCACTTATTTACACAAAATACGAAAAACGTCTTCATTCATAAGAGTTTAACAAAAATACTTAAAACTAAATTAAATTTTAAGTTAAATTAGGATTCAAAATGCCGTTACAATGTAGTGTTAATGCAATATTGCTGTAATGAAATATAAATAATCATTTAAATAAAAATGATGATAGTACAATGTTATCACAAATAGAAAATAGTAGATAAGTGCACCATCTACCATACAGTACATTTGTGTACAGGATTCATGTTTGAACCAACAGGACAGTTAAAATCTTTAGAAAATTCTGGTAAATTACTAAGTGGTCCGTGTACTCTAAAGTTTCCTGGTGAATGATATCCAGTTAGAACCCGTATTTTTAGAGTTTCAGGGCGGTACACCGAACACCACGTATTAGCAGCAGAAACCCAAAACAATTGTTCTGGAGTATAATTTAATCCGGGGAGTTTTGGTTCGGGAGAATTTCGTTTAACCCATGAAGAATAAGCTAAATAGGACTCTTTAATTCCGCCATTATCTGCAATATTTTCTCCTTGAGTGTTGATACCATTTAACTAAAATTTAATGTTAAAATGTCAAAATACTAAATCGATTTCAAAGGTTACAAATATACAATAATTTATTTACACTTACAAAGTTTATAACACTTAATTGAAAAACTTGTTTACTTTTACATTGTAAAAATATACATTTATATACAAATTTCAAGATAAAGGTCATACTTA
The DNA here is from genome assembly GCA_036346205.1 of Vesta saturnalis. Classification (NCBI taxonomy): domain Eukaryota; kingdom Metazoa; phylum Arthropoda; class Insecta; order Coleoptera; family Lampyridae; genus Vesta; species Vesta saturnalis. Next base: position 172,235 of record JARFJB010001973.1, read on the forward strand.
TACAAGGTGCGAAAGTACAAGATAAATACGATTTGTTGCAATAATCAGTCGTACTTATTTTGTAGTTATAAACTAGACTATTTCCATTACCGTGTATAAGTAGTAAGTAAATAAGCGTCTTACATGCCAGTGTCATCACAATAGGGTTCTTCACCAATACCTGTATTAAAATCACCAAAAAAGTGCAAGCTTTTATAAAGAGTAACTTGTGTTAATATACTACAAAGGGCTGTGCATTTTGAGTAGTGGTTTTGAATTATCTAGAAAATTAAGCTGATCATAAATAGTATTTACAAACCGTTTTTTTTTATTACTAAAAAATATGAGAGATCTTCAGACCCTTTTTAATATACCTACATCTATTAAATACGATTACATCAGATCAGATAATAAAAAATATGTACAAATGATTTAAATTAAAAGTAATACTTTAAACACTACCAAACATCACATTTATTAATAGGGTTCATTTTTGACTTTTTCGGACAATTAAAGTCTTGGGCAAAATATTCCATATTAGATAGCGGTACATTTACTCTAAATTTATCTGGCGCATGTTCATCTGTAACTACCAATTGCTTGATTTCTTCCATTCGCACTTTCGCGCACCATACATTAGCAGCCGACATCCAAAATAATTGATGACCAGTATAATTTAACCCTGGTAGTCGTTTTTCTTTTCCATTTCTTTTTACCCACTTATTATACGCTAAATAAGCCTCTTTAATACCACCGTTATCTGCAATATTTTCTCCTTGCGTGTTAATACCATTCAACTAGAATAATTAGTAAGGAAATCCATTACTACTTCCAAAATTGACTAACTGTTTATGTTTAAAATAAATATATCGGATCAAATTATAAAACAGAAAAAAAAAATTGTAGCCACGCTCTGAAAACTTTTTGATAACGTATATGGAAGGAATTGTTTATGGTACGTTTTGTATTATTAGCACACATTATTACAACCCTTTGTGTGAATTTGCAAATTGCAAGGTTGATATAAGGTGTAGATGCATAGCAATTGTACCAAGCCAAGAAAAATATGAGTAGTATCATGGGTACTGAACAGAAAAATGCAATTTAAGAATCAGTGAATTTATCAATGGAAAAGAAAATGAATTTTTAACGTTTATAAAAGCCTCACCTGTAGCTTTAATACCAGTTATGCTATAATGTGCTAGAAAATTAATACATAACTAGCATAGCTCAAGCATAAATACTAATGATTAATCTATTCTATAGTTATACCGCTCTTCATGCCTTACAAATATTGCTCTTTTAATCAAATAATCAAGAATTGGTACCAAGACTGTTTACTACAACCTGTCTTATACAAGTACTTTCCAAGTGAGAAACTTTTTTGCTATTGGTTCTTTTTAAGTTGTGATTGGCAAAATAATATGATTTAGCGTTGGTTAATGAACAATTTGTTCCTTTAACCTTGTATTGGCAGAAAACAGAAAACGTGCAAATAATTATTGTTAGTGAGAAATATAAAATCTATAGAAACAACCGTGATTTTTACTAACCACTGCTTAAAGTAAAATGTCAAGCGAGGAAATGAACGCACATAAGCACTTATTAATATTTTCTGTTGGTGTTTGCTTAATAACCTTTGCTTTCATTGACTCCAAATTCCCTCGCAAATGTGTTGGAACGGAGATATGCACTGGTGAGTGATATAGCAGTGGCAGTGAATGTAGATGGCCAGTGACATAGCTTAAATGAAAATAAATCCAGGGAAGAAAGGTTTAGAGAATAGAATGCTAGAGCGTTGTTTTTTTTTAGTAATTATGAACCTGAACAGGCTAAGTTTTCCGTGCTAAAGCACTCAGGAATATTTTGGAGGATGGATAGGGGATATTGAATTGCCAAAAGATACCTATGAACGGCTACTTTAAATTTTTTTATATCATAAATGAGAGGAAAACAGGAACTAGGGAGATCATTCCAGAGTTTAGAAGCCGTGTAGAAGAATGCGGATTGCGCCCGTTTGGTACGACAAGTGGAGATTTGTGATCTGTAATGGATATTGATGATGTGAATGAGCGAACCGACTATTCCCAGCAAAGGTGGCCCGAGATGGTATACAAGAATGTAATTCAGCACCGCAATAACCAGTGCAATTTATATAATAAAAAAAACAACTGAAACGATTCTTCTATGCTCAAGGGACTGTACGTCAGAAGTTAAGGACGGGTCATTTATAACCCAATTTGATCTTTTACGAATAGGATCAACGATTACGAGAGGGTATCGGGGAGCACCAACCCTGAAGTGAGAATTATATTCTAGGTGAGGTCGAATTTGGGACTTACACAACAGAAAGAGTTGCCGATAGGTAAAGTACTGCTTAGATCTGTACAAAACGGCTATTTTAGAGCAGCTGATTTAGTAGCCGACAGGATATGGTCAATCTGTGATAGATTTGAAGATATAATCATTCCCAACTTAGTAATAGACTCTGAAAACTTAAGATCTGAGCCATTCATACTTACAACAGCAAATGATCGAGCTTTGTTGGCGGGCACAAGGCAACACTGAATTTTATTAGCATTAAAATTAACTAGATTATTACTTCCCCATTCGAGGATACGTTGAACGTCTTTGTTCAGTGAAATTGCCATTTAAGCTTAAATGTCTTGATTTGCGACAGAAAGTGGATTACCATTATGAGTAGACCGAGATGAACTACAATGAAGAGTACTGTCGTCAGCAAAGCAATGGATCGGATTAGTTGTTGAAGAAAATAAAAATCACTTAGATATACAATTAAATAACGTAAAATCACCTTGTGTTGATGAGGCTAAAAATCTAGGCGTAACATTTGATAGAAATCTCCGATTTAAAAGTCATGTTAATTCCGTTATCGCTGAAGCTTAAGGACAATTAAAAAATTTATATACGCATAGACACAGCCTTCCTAAAAAAGCAAAGACCATTCTATGCGAATCATTAGTGTTGTCAAATGTGAATTATTGCTTATACTTGTATGGACCCTGCTTAGATCAACGTTACATTTATAAACTGCAGAAAGTGCAAAATTCGTGCATACCATTTATTTATGGAATTCGTAAGTTTGAAAAAGTATCTCAGAAACTGGTTGGCCTAAATTGGTTGAATATCAATAATAAAATAATTTTTCATTCTGCATGCTTTTTCCATAAAATAACAACATCAAAAAAAACCCGCATACCTATCTCGTAAAATTACATTCAGAACGGACGTTCACAATGTTAACATTAGAAATAGGTACAGATTAAGGCTTCCACTGCAGAATACAGCGTTGTTTACCCGTTCATTTTCTTATGTAGTTAACGTAGTGAACCGAATACCTGAATGTTTAATTAAATTAAAACCGACACTTTTTAAAAAGAAATTCTTTAAAATTATGCTAAATAACCAGGTACATAATACAGTATAGTTTTGGTAATAGTGAAAATTAATTTAAAATAATTGAATTGAACATTTGTTATAATTGTGTTTTGTATTATAAAGTTCGCTAGAGGAAAAAATCAGTTTCTGTCTAGGGCATAGATGAAAATCAGATCTTCTATTGGAAGTCCTGTTAACTCTTGATTTACATTAATTATATATAATTATCGACTTGTATGTAAATTGAGTTAACAAATGTATTATTATTATAAATAACAGCATGTATAGTAGAAAAAGTGTAGGCGCTATAACGGACCCCTGTGGCACGCCCGCGTTAATGCTAACGTTTAAAAAAAGCCATCAGCTACAACACGTATTCGTCTTATATGAAGGAAACTAGAAACCCAATTGATGAGCATGTCATTTAACCCAAACGAGGTTAATTTGGCAAGTAAACATTTATACCAAACCTATACGATTTTGATTTTTGGGAATGTATAACTCCATGCCCATGAGGATGACTTCAGATACTGAAAGAGCAATGTAAGAAGAAGAAGACGACATGAAATAATATTCACGCCATGGAAAGGTTGCAAAGAAGGTCTATAAATCATTCCATTTAGGTGGCTTATAACACCTCAAGGTTCTATCAGCGTTGCGAACAGCAGAGGAATTAGGGACAGTAGAAGTTATTTCAATTAGACCTACAGGGGAAAGAACTGTAGTTTTAAAAACGAGTGGGTTTGATGTAAGAAAGGGATCTAAAAGATGTGGAGTACGGTTAGGGTTATCAGGGATTTTTGTGGGTTCAGAAATCATTTGTGTGATAGATCACATGAAATAGCAAATAGCAGGATTAGTAGTAGATCAAAATTGTAGCCAATTAAATTTATGAACATTGAAATCTCCCAGAATTGAGATATCCCAAGATGGAAACTGAGACAGAAGATAGTCAATTTTCAAACTAAGGTAATCGAAGAAGTATTGAAGGTTACAGTCATTAGGAGACCTATAAATAAATGCAACAGTAGAATTTCACAAATTTAGGACCAGAATGTTCAAACCAGATCACGTCGAATTTTTTATTCTTCAAATAAAACATCCTCTTGCAAGCGATGTTGTCCTTGAGATAGGTACATACGCCTCGTTTGTATCGAAAGTTAGAATGAATTGTATTGGGGAAATTGCAAGTGCGGTGTGTTTCAGTTCTTCAAGATGTTTGTGAACAGCATTTAGGTTAGACTTGACACCGCGAATGTGTAGATATAAGATGTGCTGTTTATCATTTTTTTTAAAAACTGAGATACTACCTATTTAAGATTACCACCATACTCACCAGATATAAATGTAAAAGAACAAGCAACACCCTAAAAACACAGATCAAAAAAGGAAATAATCCCCCAGTAAGCTTAGAAGAACAGTGTTTGCTACTGTAGAAGAGTGAAACAAAATTCCGCAAGCCCAATTAAATCACCTAATTGATAACATACCGAACTGTCTAGCAGCTTTTATCAACGCGGGTTTGGCGAATACAGACTATTGAACAATTTACAACAATTATCGTCAGAATAAATTTTTCGCTTTGTACTGATTATGAGTAAAATTTATTTTTTGCCAAAAATACGATTTACAGTTTTAGAGTTTTGTGATCACAGTATACTAAAAAGGTACGCTTTGGAAGACCATAAAAAAATTCGTAATAAAGTTTGAATACGTAATAATTTTGAATACATGTGTATCTAACAAAGGCAAGGATAAAATACAAAAAGCACCAAGTGTCTTTACGAATAAATAATCATAAAATCTTTCATTTCATACTTTAGTTTAATTTCTTTCGTTATAAATAAGATCGGTATGTGTGTATCATACATCAAGGGAAAGAAAATCATGATTTTTCCCACGGTGCAATTTGTGCCACGAAGAAGAAATCCAAAGGGTACACCGCAGCAAGCGAAAACATATTTCGCACCTGAGGTTGTATATACTATTTTCTTCATTCGAAAAGAAACTTTTCTAGCTTTTAACAGATTAATGAGTTTCCAGTAATAACTTTTAATAATCACGTTAGTAGAGACTAATGCATATGTCATGGTAACTAATTAATAATTTACATTATTTTCATAGGGAAAACCCCTTGTTTTAGTCCCTTTTTTAGTCATAGTAACCGGTTTTCACTCTCACAAGTGCAAAAAATAGTTTTCTAACCACTAAGAACTTCTTATGAATAATTTGCTATAAAACCAACAATAAAATAATTTTAAGCAACTTCCCAAGACACACTGTAGATAAAGCAAAAACATAGTCCCGTAACAATGCAAAATAAAACAACAACAAAATTAGAATCAGAGTCTATATTACAAAAAGCCGTAGACTTGTCAATGTGATTGAAATGATTGCTAGTACTACATTAACTAAAATTTGTCTAAATATACCAAGTAGCCGAAATAAGAATGGCAGCCAATTATATCTCAGAAAGTAATAGAGATAGAGCGACTGTATTACTTTAGGTTTCTTCGTAGTCACTAGATGGCGCTTTATTTCACAGTTGTAGATTCTGTTACCTCCACAATAAATTCAACATAAAAACAAAGGGAACAAAAAGAGTATAAACCGGATGTCTTTGTTACCGGTATGTTTTTTGTTACTGAGTAGAACATCAAGCAAGTGCATTATCCAAAATTGTTTCGTTAGTAACATGAATGTGTAAATAAGTTCTAATTATAACATTTGATTGGATTATTGACATTTTCATGGACTTTTACATAGCCACCTAAAACTTTACATGTTTTGTTACGTGCTACATATATCGAGGAAAACGGGAAAAAAATAAACCACTTTTAGAAAAACAATTACAATGCCATATTAATAAATAATGTTGTCGCATTATATTTCACATTTTGTTTGTTTGAGTTCTTTTCAATTAACAATTTTTTTTACAAGCGATGAAGCATTTGATATGATTGACGTGCATTGTAAATTCACGCGAGATGTAAACGTTACTGTCAGGGTACATTGCTTTCATATAGGAGACACCCTTCCAGCACAGCATTCTATTCACTGGTAAAACGATTTAAAAGTACATACCATTACTAGAAAGGTAAAAGGGTTTTACTGGCGGACAGCAGGATATAACTGGCGAGTCGAAGGATGGCCAGTTACCTTCTGGAGCCAGTAAAACCCGTTACCTTGCGTGTATTGTTATGTAATTTATTTGTTACTCATTTATGATGCAAATAGAATACAATTTTCGAATGTAAATATTGCTACTAATTTGTAAAACTGACAGTTGAGTTGCAAAAATTTTATTATTGTGATAAAATAAACATAACCCCTGAAGCTGAGATTTGACAGTTGTCAAACTTTTTCACAATCTGACCACATCGGCGTATTAATATGGTGACGCAACTGCTTTGACTCGTGAAAATTACTATAGTAGCTAGCTTGTTAAAATTGACTTTCAACGTGAATAAGTTGACTTGATAAATTGACGTTTACAAATGTGTAACAAATAAAATTCATTTTCCAGTTAATAAAAAAAAGGCTAAGAATCGAACAGAATAAAAAAACATTATCAAAATTTTGACAATTCAGTCGAATGACATTCAAAGCGAGGGATCCGTGGCGCATTTTAAGGTAAATACTTGACAGATACATGATTATGTATACCGTAGCAGATTTATTGCTCAATGTGTTGGATGTTTATTTGTAAGGAACGATAAGGCGAGTGGTTTATGTAAGGCCAATAAATAGACTAGAGAGCGTATAGTAGGCAAAATTAGGACTGATAATCATAATATTTCTATGGATGAAATTTCAACTCCATTTCCTTGTGCCGTTTCGTAACCCATTTAAATGTTCTAGCTTGCCGTTAAAACGTCATACGAATAAAAATAATCCAGTCGATTAATTACTATTAATCGGCTGGATTATTATGATATTAAGTATTGAGATGCTGTTTAAAGAGTCTGAAATTTTGAGATGAAGTTCGTCCAAATTGTTAGCATGTTAATGGCTGTGCCCATAAATTTGCTGCGATACGTATCCCCAAACAAAATAGTCGTGTGTCACGATATCAGGTGAGCGAGGAGGATATTTTATAGTACCTTTTCCACAAATAATACAGTTAGGGAACGTAGTTTCCAAAAACTGTTGAACTCTTATTGCAGTATGAGCAGGAGAGCCATCTTCTTGATACCAAATGTCATCAAAATTTATATTGAGGCGTTGAACAGCTGGAACTATCTGGTTTCCCAACAGTTTTAAATATTTGTCAGCATGCAAGTTTCCGTTGATAAAAAATGGACCAATTATAGAATTGTCTAAAATTCCTGCCCACACATTAACTTCTTGGGGGTATTGTGTCCGGTAAGGAATACTAATGTGTTTGTTTTCCCGAGAGTAACCAACAGCGACAGACGGATTGTGATGGTCATATAAGTTACAAGAACACTCGTCGGTAAACAAAATATTTTCAATAAATCTTTCGTTTTCATTCATCATATGTTCACAAAATTCTATACGCTTTTGATGATCGTCTGGAAAAATTTCTTGTGTAGTTTGCAACTTATAGCAACGGTATTTATTCCTTTTCAAGATATTGCGAACTGTTCTTGGTTTAATATTCATTTCTTCAGAAATTTTTGTACTGTTGCACGGGAAATTCTCCTAAACTACACACTGCGATTTATTGGAGTTCGCACTCTTCGTTTAAGTTACCAGAATGCTCACCATCATTACCATCAATGCTACTGCATTTTCCACAATTATGTAAACATGCACATCTTTCAAATTGACAAACAGTACGCGTAATCGTACTTTTTGATGGAATTGACCTGTGTTCAAAGGAAAAAGCAAATCTGCCCGCTATTTCTTGTGCAGTGATTCTTGAATAATACCGCTTAATAATCTGTATTTTTTCTTCAGTGGAATACATGAGTATTGTGTCGGACTTGCAAACACACTGATTTTCAATTCTCGTTGACAGTAGCAATTAAATGTGTCATTGATACTAGTCTACTTATAAAACGCATATATGGCATCAGCGCTTTTAGTTTGTTGTGTATTCTATCTCGCTTAGCACGTGAACTGATTGTACTGTCTTTGTTTTACTTATTATAAGTCAGACCCGCGATAACATTTTACATCTGTGTACGAAAGCATAAACGAAACGGACCTATATCAGTCATGTTTGCTTTTAACGACCATAGCAACCCATTATGATGGTTGAAGTCAAGTCAACATACCGATCTAAATCGAGGCATGGTAAATTGATAAATACGACTGATCGGACGAAAAATTACATTCATACTAAACAGAAAATTAAAACTAAAATTTAAAAAAATATAAACAATACTTGACATAACTCAGTAAGGAGAAAATACATCAACATGAAGTTTATAAGTACTTCGTTCATTAGAATTCAATAATCTTTTTTGATAAAATACCAAAAAATTCGCAACTTCGTTCTAAAGTGCTATGTGGTGTCTCGTGTCTATGAAACACTCTAAATTAACAATGTTGTTATATCGACTTTCACAAAACCCAAATTTTTCAAAATTTCTGGATCCACACAAAAAAAGGATTAAAGTTTTTTTCTTATTTTGCATTTATAATATGCTGTACATTATGACAATCAAACGGGGATTTAGTGCCTTTATAAAAGTAAATTTTTTTTATGTTGGTATGTAAACTAACGAAGTTCTTTGTTGATGTAAACATAAATGTAACATAACCAATTTTTATCTGAAATGTGTATATAATTAAAAGCAACAATTCTTTTAACACAAATTTACAATGTGAATGCTTAATAATCTAATAGAAAGAAAGTTTAAAGCCGGCGTTACATTTTGAAAATCAACACGAGTCTCAGAGAATTTTGTTGTAAACGGTGATTTCCGAATTTAATTTATATTTGAGGTAAGCTTTGTACCCTAATGATTAACTCTGCTCAATATGTTAATGGTTTATTACATTTACAATAACAATCTGCGTTTATATCAGCTACTTGTAAATCAAATCAACGGGAGAAATAATATCGAGGGACTTGTTTTCACAGAAAAAGACTGTCTCGTCAACAGTGTAGAATTTTCAAATTGAGTGTAAAAATATCATTAAACGTAGACATTTACATGTATGTGGAAATAACCATAATCTATCTTAGTACTGGCGTAAAACACAACTTCCATTAACGTTGAGAAATTCTGTTCTGTATATTTGTTGACTAAACTTGACTGTAAATTATTGAGATAATACAGTGTGTTCACGGATTGACTTTAAGATATACCAAACAAATATTAGTACGGCTTTCATTTTCTGCAGACTTGGCCTGCTTGACCTAAAATGAAAATGTAAACTTTCACCATTAACACTCATAATAAAATACTTATCTTTTTGGGTTTTTAAAGGTGTATTTTAATTATACAATCTAAACGTTTCGATAACACTTACAGTTATCTTCGTCAGTAGTAATACCTATTAAAATTGTTAAAGATGTTGTAAACAATTTTGTCAAAGTTGAAAAATTTTCAACTTTGACAAAATAGTTTTGTGTTATCCAAACGTTTCGATTGTATAATTTAAAATACACCATTAAAAACCCAAAAAAGATAAGCTATTTAGATTTGTTTAATACAAGTTTTCTTTACATTAAAAACTGTAAAGCTTCAAACATTTGACATTGTTAGTTAGTGTAATACGTCAAATCAATAAAAATGATTACCCTTGAGCAAAAAATGTTTATTGTACAATGTTATGGAAATTAGCTACAAAGGGATGTTAGGCAGTTCGAACAAAAGTTTACAGAGGTTTCACTAAGCAACGTTACAGTTAAAAGTATTGCGACAAAATGTGCAAGGATAGAGAGTGTTGAAAATCGAAAGAGAGAGAAGCAATGGTTGGACGAAGACGATGCGGCAACAGTTTTGGCTTTGGGCGTCAGGGATAACGGCAAAATCTTATTAAGACGTAGGGCAGCACAACGTCGCATGAGCAAATCACATTTTCAAAAAACCTAAATTTCGTCACACTTTAAAATTAAACAACGTAGCAAAACGATAGGACTTTTGTTTGTGGTTTGTGTCTTATGGACAGAAGTTTTAAAAGCAACATTATTTTTTCGAACGAAACGACGTTTACCACTAATGGAGTTGTTTCTTTACAGAATTGTGGGTAACGCGGTGTTAAAAAAAAAGTAAACGTTTGGTGTGCCGTTACACACAATGGAATAATTGAATTTTTTTTTTATGGAAATTTAAATTAATACGTCTATTTGGAGATATTGCAAAATTATTTACAAAATTACCTTGACGAAACAAACCTGGCGAGAAAACAAAGTATTTATTACCAGCTAGACGGTTGCAGCCCACACAACCCTTTTGATAAGGAATTATTTAAACAATACATTTGGGGAAAAATGGATTGGTAGGTTTGCGCCACAGGAATTCCCACCAAGAAGTGCGGATTTAACAATTATGGATTTTTACTTTTGGGGCAAACTAAAACAAGAAGTTTACAAAGACCACTTTAACAATAATTTTGAGATTTTAAAAACAAAATTAGTGACGTGATCAAATCCATACCTCTTGAAGATATTAAAAGAATTTAAAAAAGGTTAGAATTATGTAGTAATTTAGGTGGGGCACTGTATGAATAGGTTGTTGAATTAGATTAAATTACGTTTAAGTATAAATGGGTATTTACTTTAATTTATAGTATTACTTGTTTCATTCAAATTTAACCAAAGTTGGCATATGGCTCTAATTTTCAATGCAAAATATTTTATTTAAATAGATTTTTTTCAGTAAAATCAACAAAAAGCCCACTTTACCTACAACTATTTATTTTCTTCTTAGATTAACTCGGTGAATTTGATGCCTTTTGAACTATAATTTGGTGAAAATTAATCTTAGGTCAGTCAGGCCAAACTTGGAGAAAATGAATGCCGTACTAACATTTTTTTGATATATTACACCTATCTCAAAGTCCATCTGGGGACACATTGTACTACATAGTGTTATTTTATTAGAACTATAGCAAACTACTACTTATTTCATTTTTTATTAATTTAATATAATTAAGGTCGTTTGTAATACTTTAATAGCAAAAAAAGGGGTAAGTACCTATATTTGAATTGAACTCAAACAGGCAAATACCATTGTTGCCAACATACATTCAAAACGATGAAACATATAAGGTGAAAAATGGAATTAACTTTTTTTCAAACTTTTCAACATGAATACGCAAAATAGTATAAGAAACTCGTTTCATAAGACGTTGTATCGCACTCGTCCATTGGAAAACTCGCCATTGCGTGGCTCGTTTTCTAAACTCGTGCGATACAAGTACATCTTAAGAAACTAGTTTCGTGATATACTATTAAAACCAACAGGGAGAACCTTCCTCTTCTTTATCTCTTCTCTATTTTTACTACTTTCCGAGTATAACGAATTATCATTCTTATTTGACCAATTTCTTCAAATGATTAACAGTTTTTTAATCAATTGTTTCAAATGAGGAATTACAAAAGTGAGAAATATTGCCACAACATCAGGATGTTGTAAGTGTCAATAACTGAGGAAGTACTAAAATTGCGTAATTTAAGATAGATCTTTATACGGTTCATTCATTTATGAAATTGCGCAAATGAATTAACTGCGTATGTAAAACATTTTGTACAAAGATGGTAATGTGTGAAGACGAAAATGTACGTTTATGTTTATCAAAGCATGAACACATAATGGGATAATAAAACATGTACATTTGATTGTGTGCATCAAAGAACGTAACAATGTAACATTTTTAAACATTGATCCGATATATTAATGTTTTATATTAATACTTTAATTAGCGTTATCTGAAGATGAAAAATTTTAATAATTGTATCAAATTGCAAAATACCTATGTTCTGATTTCCATGCTTCTTTAATTTATTGGTCAAAACTAATGTAGATCTTTAATTTTTAGATCTTACGCGATTCTTTGGTTTGTAATCATACAAATTTTGTCTCCATCGTTAAAAAAAGGTAAATAGCAATGTAATTACCAATAATTAACCATAAGCCTGGGGCTTCTACAAGTTTACATGTTACATAATATGTACTTTAAGTACAAAAGTAAGAATAAATTTCCAGAAATCACTTAAAAAAAAGTTATTGGCAAATTACAATAATGTTACACTATGCAACCATACAAGCTATTACTAAAAATAATTGAGAAGTGATGTGCTTTTTATTTTAATTTATGCTGTATATAAATCCAATTGAATATTATATAATACCTATTCCTCACTTAATAATGCAATTTGATACAACGAAAATAGCGTTAGTAATTGCAATGTATAAAGCTAGTGCATAAAATGTAAATTAATGCTAGCGGATATAATTGTCTCAATCGATTTGTTATTGTCATGAATCTACTATTAAAATAGCTATTTACAAAAGCACAATAGTTTGGTAAAAAATAATAAGTTGCTTTAACGTATACTGCGACACTGAAATTCATGTTAAAGACTTACATTTAATCCAAGCTCTGGGATAGAGTAATTCCCATATTGGTCAATTATACATTGAGCTTTTTTGATAAAAGCTTCTTTTGTTGAGGGCGCCCACCAATCGACTAAATTTCCGTCTTTATCAAATTGTCGCCCTTGATCATCAAATCCGTGAGTAATTTCATGCCCAATTACAAACCCAATTGCACCATAGTTCATATATCGCGGTCTATCGTTACCGAAGAATACTCCTTGTAAAATTCCAGCAGGAAATTCTGTTCAATACACAACAATTAAATACATTAAAAAAAAAAATATATATATATATATATATATATATATATATATATATATATATATATATATATATATATATATATATATATATATATAGCTAAATACTCACGTATGCTGTTTTCAATTGAAGAATAAAACGCGTTAACAACTGAAGGTCTACCATGTGTAACCCAATCTGTTTTATTTACTGCGGTTAATAATCTCCTGAAGGAGTATTCAGTTCCGAATAAAGTAAGATTCAAAATAGTTCTCAAATAATGATCGGAAGTAAATTCAAGCTAAAAAATCAAAACATATTTTTCCTTCTAATACGAATGTATACTCACATTTCCATAAAATTCTTTAAGCTTTTCATCTGAAAGCAGCTCATCAGGATAAGCTATATGTGATGTCATCGCTGCAGCTTTTTCCAATGCGTGCTTTCTGGTAACTTCGTCCATCCATTCGACTTTTTTTAATATTTCCATAAATTCGGATCTAATATCGGAAACCATTTCAATTGCATTTTGTCTAGCGTCTTCATTAAAATATTTTCGTACATATAAAGCACCAGCAGAAATTGACATACTGAAAAGAAGCATTTTATTATAAAATAAGATAAGTAGACAAAACGTACCTTCCAGATGCGATATCAACGCATTCTTTCCATCGAGATTCTCTCTCTGTTCGTCCACTTAAGATTGTACTGTACTGAAGTTGGCGTTGTCTTAACTCCTCTGTAAGGTAGGCTACTGAAGAAGCTGCTGCTCTCCACATTACATAATTTGCTTGAACTCTATAAAAAATACCCTAATATCACTAAGGTAAACAGTGATTTTATTACCTTTTAGGAGTAAGGCTAAGTAACCTTTCCAATTCAGTAATGTAACTAGGAACGCTCACTATAATGATGTCACTGCTTTTAATTTTAATATCATCAAGATCCAATACTGTATTAAGGTATTCTAACCATGGAATAGTTTGGAATTTATGTTGAAGATCAAACACAGTCATTGGATTATACAATAAGCTTGCATTTCTGCGCTTTTCATTTGGAAGAGAAATCTAAAAAATGTAAAGTTAGATAAACCCGAAATGTTAATACTATTGTAATTACGTTAGCCAACTTGATTTCCAATTCTAAAGATTCTTTAAGTTCTTTTTTGGCAGCCTCTTTATTGGCACCAAAAATTACAGCGATGTCTACCATATATTCATAGTAGGCATTAACAAGTTTATCTTCAAGGCCTTTAACAAGAAATTCTCTTCTTAAACCCAAAGCTCCTTGATCTAACTACAATAAAATGTTATTGTGATAATATTTCTTAATAACTAAATAGTTACATCAATCACTCGTCGTGAAGAATTTTTCAAATCAATTCCAACTGAAAAATCCATGAAGTAATCCACACTGTAACCAGCTTTTCTAAAGTTGTACACTGATTGTCTCCAGTCAAATTGTCCATCATCCCATTTAGCTCCTTCTAAGACTGGCCATCCACCTAAATTTTTTAGTATTGATTTCATTGTTTGTAATCCATCTAATTCAATAGCAGTTTTATTCATACAGGATCGATAAATCTTTTTAAGTAAAAGAAACGGTTTAGGTTCGTCTGGTTTAATTGGCTCTTCAATCATAGTTCTTAGTTGTTCTTGTAATAAATCACTTATAACACTAAATGATGTGGCCGAAGATTTGTCATCCGGTATGTTAGTTTTTTTAATAAAATTACCACACGCAAATTGATAAAAATCATCACATGGATCAACGTTGGGATCCATATTATTTAAAATATGAGAAGCTGTATGAACACAGCCTGGTGATAAGCAAATATTTTTGTTAGCGTTATCGTTTGTGATGATTGAGTTTGAGTTGACTGGTCTATCATCTTGTAAAGCTTCTGTATGGATTATATCTACAAAAAGAAAGTTGTAAATTTCATTTGTCAAGTGGTAGCAGTAAATATTTGATGATAATGTTTTTGCTTACCGTTTGATTTTTCATATGGTTTATTATACAGTACTATAATAAGAGCTACGACTAAAGCAATTGTTATAAATAAAACTACTGTTGATAATAGAGTCAAACATCTTTCCATGCTTGTTCTTCTTTTCCACCATGATGGATTTCTGCAAAAAATATTGTAAATTACTATTTTTGTATTTATACCCTATTAATTTTACATGCAGTTTTAAAGAAAACAATTAAAATTCTAGTAAATTCAAGATTATAAATAAATACTGTTTCGGACAAGGATTAATGACCTGATTGTTTACCTCACAGTGCATCTGACCAATAACACCGATTTTAAAACGAGGCAAGCTACTTTTTTTTTTAAATTTTGTTCAATGATTTAATAATTCATAACATAATGCATTTTTCTTGCAAAATTTTACAAAAACCAACTTGTCATTTTTTAGCAAGTGTTTATTTTTGAATTTTAGTAGTTTTTCACGTTTGGATATTTAAGATTCTTGTATTCATTAATTTCTTAAAGTGATATTTTATGCTAAGAAAGTTTTAACAAAACTGGTTCATTCAATAAATATTGCTTTTGGTTAAAAAAAATCTGCATAATTTTATTATGTAGTTAAATTTAAGAACGAGTGGAGAAAGTGGGCAGCTCAATAATTAAGTCACAGATGTTAGAATGATTGTATCGTTACGTTCCACAGTACAATTGTATTTTACAATTTTATTACTGTAATTTATTACTTTGTCACATAAATGTCTTGTTTCAATTACATTACTTTTATATTCATTTCTAAAATATAGGTATGTATACACAGAACAACATACCTGTCTTAAATAAATCAGTTAGATAGAATTGAAAGAAAAAATTGTGAATGTACATTGTGTACATTCTAGCAATTATCGTCAAAAAAACTAAAATAAAATCATGTAAGTGTAGAGAAAATCAACTTTCATATAAAATGTGCTACCTCCTCGAGTAATATACCACGTTACGCTAGATTATTCGAGTAACTCCATAAAGTTATGCTTGAAAAATTGTTGATTACAATTCAGTTACGCTTAGTCTTAAATTTGTAATCGAAAGATAACAACTTCAATAAAAGAAAAAAGGAGGTTCAACTTACACACACGTAAATAAACACAATCTGTCACTTTTTTGTTCCTTATTAACTAAATGTTAAAATCTATCAAAAATTTGTACCAAAAAGTAATATGGAAACCTTAGAATGTTGCTCTCTCCTTGATTCAAATAAGGAAGGATCAATTAAACAATTTTTTTGGAACCGAAATTAACATTTTAAAATTCCACCGTTAATACAGTTAAATTAGTAGCATAATACTCCCGTTATCATCCCAGGCATTTCATTTTTCACATATCACAATTTCCAAAATTTTATGCCGTAGACTAATGCGACTGCGAAGGAAAAATATTGACCTCGGCAACTAAACCCCGCGTTCGTCTTAAAATCCACTTTATTGGCTTGATACATAAATTACTATTTTATACTGTCAAATATACATTGTCACCTAGAAAATGACCAAATTTGCACTTCTTAGAATGTTAGTGATCAAAATTTCAAAAATGCGAATGTGAGATTAAGGCATAATCGTATATTTTTTACTTAATTAATTGATCGGGAGTAGTACAGAGGCACCTTCCGCCATCTTGGATTTTGACGTCACAAGGATGCCCCACGTGGGAGACCATATTTTCCACCCTTATTTTTATGGTTTCTTTTCGGAGGCCTTTTTCAACCCCTTGATGGAATTTTCATCCCTAATTATGGTCTTTTTGACAGCAATTTTTTGTCGGCCTTATTTTATGGTTTCTTTTCGGAGACCTTTTTCAACCCTTGATGGAATATTCAACCCTTTTTGTTTGTATTAAGTGCCTTTTTGCTGGTCGTTTTTGTCGGCCCTTTTTGTACTTGCTCACGTGAGAAGTGTATTTAGATGTTGAGCTTGGTGTTGGACTTGGGGTAGGTCTTGGACTTGGGGTTGGGGCGGGGGTACCGGCTTCTTTTCGGGTGGCCTTTTTTAACCCTAATTAAGATCCTTTTGGTCATATTAAGAGCAGTACAACCCTTGGAGGTTTGGCAATTGCACGTGTTCTGATTGGAAAAGATTTTTATTTAAGCTGTGTTTATTAATATGTACTAGGACCCATTTTTATTTTATCAAATGAGATTGCATAATTGTATTTCTTTTAATTCCTATCTACAGATTGTAACCTTACGAAATTTTATGTATACATTGGGTTGTATTCTAATAATTAAATTTCACCATCATTTTAAATTAATCTCAACACGCAATGCAAAAAAAAATTATTTAAAGTTAATTACACGACACAGTAATCAGAATATTGTTTTTCTAAACAAATATTAAAACTGGTTTCTTACCTTTGAGATATTTTTAATCACCATCCTCTCGTTAAAATTTTTGTATATACACAGGTCCTCGGCATCCAAACACTTAATATTTTTAAAAAAAGATATGTTGTTTGCACTAGCTGTAATTAAATTTGTGCAACTAAATAAATAAATTAAGATTATAATAACCGTTTTGCTGGCTACACGTATAAGCACACTAATAACACTTTCTACATTTTTACTTATGCATAGTTGATATATAACTAGCTATTGATTTGCCCATAATTAATTTTTAGAGTGTAAATATACAAACAACCTAATTATCTTTATCACACTTACTGCAACTCGTATTTACCTCTCCCTTAAAGTAATTAATAACAAAGCGGTTTGAACAAAATGCTGTACATACACAGGCAAATTGTTTTTATAAAAAACCTCATTAAATGTTTGGAAAGTAACAATTACATGTTTTAAATTCCACAACAATACGTAGTAAGAAATCATTGTTCATGTTTACTTTTAGATAGTTACTGTGTCATTAACATTATATAATTCTGTTAAATTTAATAGGTTAAAAAAATTGATTACCAATATCGAATGGGTAAAATAATTTCTTTTAAAAAACACTAAATCATAAATTTTATAACACGATTCTAAAACACACATGCTGAATTAAAAAAAAACAGTAGACATTACGCAACCCTTAATTAAAAAAGTAAGGTACTAAAAAAAAATCTCTATTTATCAGAATAGAACGGCTGGATATAAACTGGGTATTGCATTCCGATTATTAACTAATTTAGAAAGTAATACACCAAATCTGATTACTGCTACTCGTATTTAGCAATTATATTGTACGTATAAATTTACATTCAAAAATACCTACAAATATTTTAAAAATTTTGCTAACGCAAAATACATAAACTATTGTTATGGAATGCATTAATATCATGCAACCATGATTTATCTGTATACTCAATTACGGGCGCGCGCACACACATACACGCACACACACACACACACCCCACACACATACACACACAAGCAAAACACGCAAAAAACGCGTAAACACGCAAACGCAAAAAACATACAAACACGAAAACAGACCAACACAAAGAACACGAAAACACGCTAACGCGAAAACACGTAAAACGAAAACACGCAGATACGAAAACACACAAACGAAAACACGCTAACGCAAAAACACACAAACGAAAACACGCTAACACGAAAACACGCTAACACGAAAACACGCTAACACACAAAAACACACAAACGAAAAAAAACGCTATCACGAGAACACGCTAACACGAAAATACGTAAACGCGAAAACACGTAAAACGAAAACACGCAAATACGAAAACACACAAACGAAAACACGCCAGCGAAAAAACACGCTAACGCGAAAACTCGTAAAAGCTGCAAACATGAATCAAGACGGGGAGCACCGTTAGGAAAAACAAGTTTATTAACAAAATTGAAGGAAAGCTTAGTGTTTTGAAAATATATTATTATTATTATTATTATAAACAACAATACATCATTTTTATTTAACAGCCTTTACCGGTCTTCTTCTTCTTCTTGAACAGTGATTCGTCGCCATCATCATCATGGTTTTGAGATTTGTCCTTCTCCTCTACCTCATCGCTCTTCTTCCTCTCCTGTGAATCATCACCATCACCTTCGATGTGAGGTACATTCACCTCATCCGCGTCATCGTTTCCATCATTATCTTGAAAAAATACCTCAGCCATAAAAGAGGTGTTTAGATTTATAAACATGTCCCTAGGATAAATATTAGGGTGTAATTAGGTCAATACTTCAAACTTCCCCCGAAGATAATCAGATTTTGTGTATTACTTTCTAAATTAGTTAATGATCGGAATGCAATAGCCGGTTTATATCCAGCCGTTCTATTCTGATAAATAGAGATTTTTTTTTAGTACCTTACTTTTTTAATTAAGGGTTGCGTAATATCTACTGTTTTTTCTTTATTTTTAATTCAGCATGTGTGTTTTTAAAATCGTGTTATAAAATTTATGATTTAGTGGTTTTTAAAAGAAATTATTTTACCCATTCGATATTGGTAATCAATTTTTTTTAGTCTATTAAATTTAACAGGATTATATAATGTTAATGACACAGTAATTATCTAAAAGTAAACATGAACAGTGATTTCTTACTACATATTGTTGTGGAATTTAAAACATATAATTATTACTTTCCAAACATTTAATGAGGTTTTTTCATAAAAACAATTTGCCTGTGTATGTACAGCATTTTGTTCAAACCGCTTTGTTATTAATTACTTTAAGGGAGAGGTAAATACGAGTTGCAGTAAGTGTGATAAAGTTAATTAGGTTGTTTGTATATTTACACTCAAAAATTAATTATGGGCGAATCAATAGCTAGTTATATATCAACTATGCATAAGTAAAAATGTAGAAAGTGTTATTAGTGTGCTTATACGTGTAGCCAGCAAAACGGTTATTATAACCTTAATTTATTTATTTAGTTGCACAAATTTAATTACAGCTAGTGCAAACAACATATCTTTTTTTAAAAATATTAAGTGTTTGGATGCCGAGGACCTGTGTATATACAAAAATTTTAACGAGAGGTCTGGTGATTAAAGATACCTCAAAGGTATGAAACCAGTTTTAATATTCGTTTAGAAAAACAATATTCTGATTACTGTGTCGTGTAATTAACTTTAAATAATTTTTTTGCATTGCGTGTTGAGATTAATTTAAAATGATAGTGAAATTTAATTATTAGAATACAACCCAATGTGTATATAAAATTTCGTAAGGTTACAATCTGTAGATAGGAATTAAAAGAAATACAATTGGGCTTAAAAGGCCACCCGAAAAGAAGCCGGTACCCCCGCCCCAACCCCAAGTCCAAGACCAACCCCAAGTCCAACACCAAGCTCAAGATCTAAATACACTTCTCACGTGAGCAAGTACAAAAAGGGCCGACAAAAACGACCAACAAAAAGGCACTTAAAACAAACAAAAAGGGTTGAATATTCCATCAAGGGTTGAAAAAGGTCTCCGAAAAGAAACCATAAAATAAGGCTGACAAAAAATTGCTGTCAAAAAGACCATAATTAGGGAGGGGTTGAAAAAGGCCTCCGAAAAGAAATGATAAAAATAAGGGTGGAAAATATGGTCTCCCACGTGGGGCATCCTTGTGACGTCAAAATCCAAGATGCGGCGGAAGGTGCCTCAGTACTACTATCGGGGAAAATTAGAGACGGTGTAAGTTAATAAAAAGAAAACGGCAAGTGCATGGTTGAATTGTATAGAGTTTTATTCTTTTTACCCAGGTTAGGGAGCTGCCAGAACCTTTAAAATAACGTTTTTACATATCGAAATCACCACCAGCTTTTCCAATATTTTTTTGTGTAATTTATGATTACACCACAATTTTTTAAACCATACATCGTTCAAATTTATAAGCATTCCAATTTTTAAATTGACTAAATAATATATAAACGATCAATATGATTCACAGTAGTTTTGTGTCACCATATCGTCACTCATGTCAAACCATGAACTATTCTGTCATAGTTTTTAAGCGTTAGATTTGAGCAAAGTGAATCTAGAAGAAAACAGTCTTTTCGATAGATTTATATATTTTTTTCTATCTTGAGTACACTTTGAACCTCAAAAATTTCAGTTTCATAAAATTGAACTTTTTAGTGATTAAAACCAATGAAGTTCCTTGTTGACGTAGTAAACCGCTATAAATCTATTCTTACCAGAAATGTGTATAATTGACAGTAATGTTTGTTTTTATATGAATTTACAACAAGAGTTCTTAATAAAATAAGAAAACGAACGGTTTTGAATTTAAAAAGTCAGTAGGTACAAGTATCTAGCGCTAGTATTAGAATATATACTATAGATATTGAAAAAATTCATAAATATGCATATATTATTGATCCAATGATAAGATTTGAAAAAAATTAGGCACGGTTAGAAGTGCCATATATAAATAATTCAAAAGTTAATTTTTAAAAATCAAAATTCAAAGTAACAAATATTTCTGTTATGTTCTGATATTTTTTTGGGCTAAAGAAAGTTTTATTGTCAAAATCTTCAGGTAAGGAAATTGTGATGTTAATTCTAAGTCGTTTTGTTGATATTTTAAGAAATCAATTATACAGATTTAAAAGTTGTTCAATAAAGAACTAACACACATGACGAATTCGTAGCATTTATTTATTTCAGGAAAAGCTTTAGACAACATAGTTAAGCTTGTTCCGGTTCTTCCATTTGCAGTAAATTTTTAAATGGAGGCAACAGAAGAATTAAATAATATTCATAGATGAATCTTACTACGTTGCACAAATGAAAAGATTGTTTTGCGAACAGTTTAGAACTTTGGAATTTATGAAACACAACAACCATGTTTTTATTGCATTATGTATGATTAACATAAGATAATTGTTGCGATAGTGGTATTCAAATGGACCATTTTTGCTTTTATTGTATTTCAAAATAAGGTGATAATATGCTGTCAAGTGTTTTCTTTCCTTACAATGAGTAAATAAAGTTATATTTTGTTTTAAGTACCTGCTTATAATTTGTTAGAAATTAAAAATGTTAGCATAAGTAAATATATTTTTTATACACATGAAGAATCCCACTATCAATTTATTGTGGAAAGAGCACATTTAACAAAACTTCAATATGAAATAACCCAAAAATGTTTGCACACCTTTTTGTCATTGTGCTTCTTCACTAAATACGTTACTACATTTAATAAAACTAATTCAATAGTGGATCCATAAATAATTGAAACTTCATTCACAATTATCATCAAATATTGGTAAGTACGGTTACCAACGTAACCCCCCAAAGTTGTGTACCTTTACTTTTTCAAAGCTTTTTTTTTCATTTATATGCAGTTTTAGAAGAAGACATACATGTAAAACACCGGAAGTGATTTTTCAACTCTCGTCAAATGACACACTCACTACGCTCGTGAACACAGTTTCGAACTTGAGTTAAAAAAATAGCTACTGTTTCATAGATCGGGAATTTATAAAACTAATTGTACAAATTGTGATCAAATATATGTGGGGAAAACTAAACGACCTATCAAAATTTGCTTTAAAGAGCATTTAGCTCATATAAAATACAAACGTTTGAACAAGCCTGCCGTAACCCTACATACGTTTGATAAAAGTCATGTAGTAGATAAGGTATCCTTAATCAAATACAATAAGCACGAACTTGATTGTTATGAAAGTTTAGAGATCTTCAAAAACAATAACAACAAATTCTAATGAATAATGACGATCAAGGACCTTTAGGCTACTCAGAACACATTAAACTTTCATAAGTGTCACTTTCACCAGATAAGCAACGAAGCGTTACTCGCTGATGGTATATACAGGATGTCTACAAACTCTTTTCACAAAAGAAAACTACAGATTCTAGAACTTATTTTATGTCGATTTAACGTAAATTACTTTAATACAAAAATACTTTCCAAGAGAGCTGGCGCCCTAACATCGGTTTAATTCAAATACCTTCAAAATGGTTCCCCTTTAAATGATAGCGTTCTGTACATTTATTTAGTGGAATATGCCCAATCGTATGGCGTGAATATGATTTTTTAGTTGTACTCATAAGCGGCTGATTTGGGCGGGGCATTGGACATTGTTATTGATAAGTTTTTTGTTTTCAAAATTTCGCAATTTTAACATAAAATTTAAAAAAAATCGATTTTTTCATAAAAGAAGTCGCTACAACGCACTGTTCTCGAAATAAATCGATTTGAACTTTTCATGTGTTCATCATACTTTTATAAAATTAACTAATGAATTCATTTACAATTATGGAAGATGGCTATGGAAAATAAACAAAACAACAATTGCGTGAACGTCAAAAATAACTAGTATTACAGATACTAGTGTTCCTAAATCATTTACGCTTCTTCATCAAAGAATTAGGGAAACAGAATCGGTAATTCCTAAAAATAATGAAACGGGAAGACATGCTGATGTAATGGAAGAATATCAGGATGATATTTTGATGGAAATTGAGTATAATTCCAAAATAAGCGTAAGAAGGTTGGCTGCAATGTATCCCAATGTGTCAAGATCTTTTGTGTGGAACATTCTACATAAGGAAGGCTTGTATCCTTTTCATTTCAAAAAAGTCCAGGCCTTGCAAGCAGGCGATTTTCCTGCTCGTGTTGATTTTTCCAATTGGATGCAAAATAAATAGAATCAAGACCAAGATTTTTTTTAATACTTTGTTTTGTGATGAAGCCGCTTTTACAAAAGATGTAATTTTTAATATGCACAATGCACACTGTTCTCCTATGTTGGTGAAAACCCTCATGCGATAAGGGAAAGTGAATATCAGGCAAGGTTTAGCATTAATGTATGGATAGGTGTTCTTGGTG
The DNA here is from genome assembly GCA_036346205.1 of Vesta saturnalis. Lineage (NCBI taxonomy): Eukaryota > Metazoa > Arthropoda > Insecta > Coleoptera > Lampyridae > Vesta > Vesta saturnalis. Next base: position 196,146 of record JARFJB010001973.1, read on the forward strand.
ATAATTTGCTTGGAACTGTAGAATTTCCTAATCGTTTAAACGGCGAAGAATATCTCAGCTTTCTACAAAATACTTTACCGGATTTATTAGATGATATTAATCTGAATATTTGCCGGAACTTGTAGTTTTTACATGATGGTTGTCCGGCTCGCTATAGCAGAACTGTTCGTACTTTTTTAGAGAACAATTACCGAGAGCGATGGATCGGAAGAGGCGGTCCGGTTGTTTGGCCAACAAGGTCTCCAGATTTAAATCCTTGCGATTTTTGTGTTTGGGGATATCTAAAATCAATGGTGTAATAGTGGAATTTTTGTAATCTTTACACAAACCAATAAATTTGTGCATAGAAACGGATGGTCGTCATGTGGAGCATCTTTTGTAGATTCAGTTTTGTGTTTCATGCTTTCAGTTGTCATTTTGAATTTTTTTATTAATTGTGTCCGCAACATTTTTTGTATTAAAAGTATGATTAACCCATAAAAAGATCAAATCGATTTATTATGAAAAAGTCCAAATTTTTTAAATTTTATGTTAAAATTGCGAAATTTTGAAAAACAAAAAACTTATGAAAAACAATGTCCAATGCCCAAACGAGTCGCTTACGAGTACAACTAAAGAATCATATTCACGCCATACGATTGGGCATATTCCACTAAATAAATGTATAGAACGCTATCATTTAAAGGGAAACCATTCTGAAGATATTTGAATTAAACCGATGTTAGGGCGCCATCTTCCAAGAGCTCCAGCTCTCTTAGGAAGTATTTTTGTGTTAAGGTAATTTACGTTAAATCGACTTAAAATAAGCTCTAGAATCTGCAGTTTTCTTTTGTGAAAAGACTTTGTGGACACCCGGTATATTAGAAATTTTTTTAGTTTGTTCTAGTTACCACTAATGATGATAGCTCATTAGCTATTGAAATGTGTTCGGTGTTTTTTATTTTTGTGTGGTACGTGGGTGTATTTTGTTTGTTACAGATACTGCCACAGTTCGAGTGTTCCAGATTTTGCATTGTTATGGTATAAATAGTAAAATCGGCCATTTATTTTAATTTTCAAGTACAGACCTGGAAAAGCAGCCATTTGTATATAAGCCCCGCCTAATAAAACCTTGTTTCGTGTATAATTTAAAGTTGCTGCCTTTTCCTCTTATATGATACGAATAAATGATTATATGCGTTCAAAATTGAAAGAGTTTCAAAACTACAAATGAGAAGATTCCTGAAAGCAGAAAATCTGTACTAATTTTATTAGTGCAGAATCTATTTTTTCTGGTTAGAAAACTTTTCATGGGTAGAACATACATATTATCATTTCAATGTTTTCGTTTAATTTTAGTAGATAAAGCACGAAAGATAAGAAAATTTGTTGTTATACTAAAAACATAGTAGCAATACCCAATGATATTAAATGAGTTCGTTTATCGCAACGAGCACATGCATTATTGTTCTTAAATTATGTAAAATGTATACAAGCTATTTGACGTCAAACAGTTTTTATTAAAAAATTTGTATAAGCCACAGCTCATTTTTTTAAATCAAATACATCAAAGGTTTTGGTTGAATTAAGTGATATGTAATTAATCCAACGACGATAAAATATTATCGCCTCATTGAAGAAGACAGAATTTATTATGCCCTATGTACTTGTTTTTTGTAGATGTCATATAATTATTTATATTGAAAAGGTTGGAAAGTTTCCAACTGCGTGAGTGCTAAATAATCAAATCGTACGTGTCATACATTTGTTAAACAGTATTATATAGTAGGTACTAGTACAAATTAAAATGTACGCAACAGACCGTAAAATGGCTAAAAAAAAATACATACCGTAAGTGGAAGCATAACAATTTTTTCTTTTCTCGCGGTTGCGACAAACTGCTGTAGGCAATCTCGTCATCTAAACGTAACATTACACTTTCTCTATACTAATTATTAACAGATAATACCAAAAACTATCACTGTTAGTAAATTTTTTTTAAACCTTTTACAACTGATAATTAAATTTTCACTTTCAATATAGAAAATTTAGAAAGTGTAACTGTCAAAACACATACGCATTTACTAAACCACTGAACACTTCATTAATTCTATCAATAAGATAATAAGTCGATACAATTATATGATAAGATATAAAGGAATAATAATAGTTAACAGTATCTACTCTTCAAAGTTCAGCGAATATATAAATACATTGGCAATATTATGTTGTGTTCAATGGCTTTTATTTTTAGATTTTAACTTAGTTTAAATTTTAGCACTACCAGGTGAATTTCATTCAAGTGTAACAAAGACAGACATATCCTAACGAATGAACTATTTTTAGAATTATTAATTTTAATGCATCACAACAGAAAAATTGTTAATGAACATGTACAATTTTAAAAACTAATTATATTTTTAGTATCGTGTTAATAATTAACTGAAGGTGTAAAATTTTACTACATGTTTTATCATTTATTACTTACCCACTAGATTTCACAAAAATAAACAAAATCTAGAGTATGTCCTAAATATTGAAATGTTTAACATTTTTAAATGAACATAAAATGTATGCACTTGACGATAAAGTCGTTATAAAGTCGAGGATACAGTTAATCGAACCTGCATTTACCGTTATTTCGATGTAAGGCAGTAAGTCGATGTATTGCAATCATTTTGGCCTTAATAAACAATTTTATCTGTACGTGGAATTCTCGTCAGTACATTATGTTTTTTTAATATATTTCCTACACTTCACAAATAATTGAAATCTATTACATTGTGATAAGTTTTGTAGATTTAAGTTGATTAATTGAATACTATTACTGTTGTTTAGGTATAGTTTAGCAAAACTTTGCTTTCTTTTATTAATGTTTTTTATCTTCAAGAGACTAATAAACTTGTCATTATTACTGTCAATTCGATAAGTTGTCTTTTATTTGCGTATTTCAAATCACATACGCCTTGCGCCATTATCCATTCCAACCTAATAATGAGACTGAAGTTCAAACTAATAATGGGGTTAGGACAACAGGATTGTGAAAATTTCAGATAGAAACAATCTGTCAGAATGACGCACATCAGTCATCACTCCGAAGGATATTTATTTGAGGCTTGAAGATAAAATAGTATATTACGTTGGATGTGTACGTTGATCAATATTTCGCTCAATTTTACAGACTCGACTAGCTCAATATTAATCAACTTACACGTCTTACGTAATAATCTACTATTATTGATTAAATAGTTAATATTTGAGCCATAGTAACGTAAACTGGTGGCGAATAGCAACAGAAAATCTAAAGAATGATAACAGAAAATGGATATTTATGGTAGTAATGGTTTACAATAGACAACGAAATTTTGCTGCTGCAGACTATGTATTTGACGAGAGATAAAAATATCCTTTAGTAGGATTCTTAAACTAAGATTTTTTTAGTGATAAAAAGTAATTCATAAAATAATAATTAACAAAATGCACGACAGCTAACTCATAAAGTTTGCAATTTTTTCAAATTTTTCATAAATAAACAATTCCAAAATTCGGAAGATTTTCTATTTTTAAAGTTTTAAACTTTTTAAAGTCCAAGCAAAAGGTGATCATATCATATTTTATTAAACCAGCTTAAAATTCTATGTTAAAATCATATAACATATCGAGAGTGACAGAACATCTCCTTTACGGCTTAATTTTTTTTGCAAAAAATGGCAAAGAAATGCATAACAAATTAACGTACTGAATAAATTCAGCGTCAACATACCTAAAGATGAACAGAAACAGAAGCTTTTGTTATGAAGGTATGAACATAACAGCACCAAAGAAATAAAAGCTACGCTTATAATTTTGCTATACACAATCGGAAAGAGCCAAGGATAATAAGAAAAGCAAAAAAAAAAATCGGTACTAGGGCGATCACATACTCAACAGGATTTAGTAATTACTTTAGAGTAATTACCATTATTAAAACAGTAAGCATACCATTTTCCATTACTTCCAAAAGGTTACCAATAAGGTCCATTAATAGCTCATCCAACTATTTCGGTGATTCTATTTTAGTAATAGAATGAAATCATGAAATCTAATTGCTTTAGTTTGCTCCGTAATAAAATACGTTTAAAATTTCTGCACTAACCAGGCAAGAAGATGGGCGGAGGAATTGTAACGAATTAAAATACTCATCTTTCCTGATTGCAGATTACATTATGGTGTCAGCGGAAAAAATAAAAATGAACGGGCTACTGTAGGTGTGCTTTTGCATTAACGTTTTCAACATAACACCGACGACATTGGCTATATAAGCGAGAATATACTAAAAATAACTCTAAAAATAACCGACAAACATATCCACATACTGAGCGTACACGCCCCCGATATTAATAAACCAAGAAAAGAAAAAAAGAGTTTTTATGAAGACCTACAAAACCGGTTAGATAAAATATCGATGAACCATTACATCTTAATCATGGGTGATTTGAATGTAAGAGTTGGGAAGGACCCTATTCCAGGGATTAAACGGCGCTTCAATGAAAATGCTCAAAATGAAAATGGAGACCTGATAGTGGACTTCTGCAGCCAAAATAGTCTCAGATTAAATAACAACTTCTACGACCATAAATGGCAATATAATTACATGGAGTAATATCAGAGGACAACAGTCAGTAATAGACAATTTGAACCAAACCAAATATTAGATGTCGGAACTCTGAACTCTGCCAATATTGGAAGCGATCATGCTCTAGTATTGTGTAAAATAAGAATGAAACACCAAGTATACAAAATCAAACGAACAGTAAAAATAGAAAAACTAAATATAGAATCACAGGAAGATGAAACTGTGCAATATTTATATAGTAATCGCGTAACACAAAAACTTAGAGCAAATCCAATTAATAGAAATGTTAATGTGGATGAAGCCTGACAGAAGCTAAAGAATAATATTCTTGAGGCATCTGAGGAAGCAGTTGGCAAAAGAAAAGTGAATGTGGGCGCATCAAGGAATCATAAAGTATAGTTCACGGAGGAAGTCAAAGAAGTAGCTGAGAAGAAGAAAAAAGCATATATTAAATATAGAACATCCAGAAGACCAGAAGATAGAGAAACATATATACACTACGTTTCAAATGAAATGCCCCACTTAGAAATAATAATGCTATGGTCTTGAAAGTATGGTAAAATAATGTTTTATTAACATGTATAAGATGATGAAATTTTGAAGGAAAATATTAACAGTTAACAAGAAAATGTTAATAGTGTGTAGCATCGCCACGCACAGCAATGCAGGCATTCACTCTCCGAGGCATGCTTTCTATGAGATGGTCTATATCCTCCTGAGGCTTTTCATCCCAGGCTACCTGGAGATGGTGTCGTAATCCATCGAAGTTGTTTGGGGGCATTGGTAGTTGCCTTAGTCTTCGACCCATCATGTCCCATACATGTTCAATAGGCGAAAGATCTGGCGATCGCGCAGGCCACGGAAATACTTGTAGATGCACTTGATCCAGAAACCTTCTTGTAACATGTGCGGTATGTGGTCTACCATTATCATGTTGCAAAATGCCATTTGGCAACGTCTGCATTAACGGTACTACCACTGGCTCCAAAACATTATCAATGTTACGCTGAGCACTTAATGTGCTTAGAATGAACACAAGAGGAGATCTTCCACCAACACGTGTGGCGCCCCAAACTATGACTCCAGGTGTTAAGCCTGTGGGTTGTCTTTCAACAAACTCTAAATTTCGAGGTTCTCCTCGAAACTGCCGCACCTTTCGCCGCAAACAAAATTCGTCGCTGAAGATGATGTTATTCCATTGAAGGCCCCAGTCCCGCCGCTCTTGACACCATGCCAATCTAGCAGTATTATGCTCTTGAGTTAACTGGGGTCGTTGGTACGGACGATACGAACGTAAGCCAAAAGACTTAATTCTCCTGTAGATAGTTGTCCAGTTCACTGCTACGGGCCACCGTGATGTGGTCTCGATTAAGTCTTCTGCCGATTTCTCGAAAAGACAAATCTGATTCTTTCATGGCGATAATTCTACCCCTGCCAAATTTTAAACTTGGGCAAAGTGTCGTCGTTGTCTTACTGGGGACATTTTTTCAAAAAAAAAATTGGCACTAAGCGACTAGATTTCTTAAAATGTATAAATAAAATTTGTTGATAATTGATGTTAACAGTGGTGCAAAGTACATAATGACTTGTTCTATCTAATTGAAACTTCCATCGTTTTCTATATGATACTAAAACATTATTTTGCCAAAATTTCAAAATCATAGCATTATTATTTCTAAGTGGTGCATTTCATTTTGAAACGTAGTGTACAAGAGAAAATCTAGCGAACAGCGAAATAAGAAGAATATTGGGAAGGATTCACTAAAAGTATGGAACGAGATAACAGAAAAAGGTATGGAGGATGCTTAGAAATAGAAAGCATGAAATTAGAGACATGGTAAAAACAAATGAAATCACAAAAAGCCAATGGAAAGAATACAATGAAAGCTTAGATTAAGAAAATAACACAGGTAATAATCAAATGATGTTTGAACAAACAGAGGATGAAGAAAATAAAAAAGAAATAACACAAGAAGACGTAAAAATGGCAATATCCAGTCTAAAGAACAGAAAGGCTCCTGGACAAGATGAAATCAAGAACAAACTATTGAAATATGGAAGAAATGACTTAAACTCAGAACTTACGTATATGTTTCAAATTATATTGAATCAAGGGCAAATACCAACTGAATGGAAAACAAGTATAACAATTCCATTATTTAAAAAAGGCGATAAGAAAAAGCCTGAGAATTATAGGGGCATTACTTTACTGAATTCACCCCAAAAACTGCTAACTAAAATGAAAAAATTTTACCATTTATAGAAATCAGAGAGGAGCAGCAAGGCTTCCATAAAAAACGCTCAATAACGCTATCTTCATAGTTCGACAAATAGTTGAAAAAGAGATTGAATTTAAGAAGCCGGTTTTCATGTGTTTTGTTGACCTTACGAAAGCTTTCGATCGAATTCAACTATCAGATATATTACAAATAATTAGAGACAAACAGGTACCACCAAATGTATTGACACTAATAAAAGATCTAAACACAAACACAAAAACAAAAATAAAAGTAGTAAACTAACTAACTGAAGAAATAGAAACACCTTTAGGAATTAGACAAGACGACTCACTAAGCCTGATATTATTCAATATTATTATGAATAAAATAACACAGAAAGTCAAGAAATTATCGGGCTATCAACTAAGAAAGAAATATATAAATATTGTGCTGACGACGCGGTGTTAATCGCATATACGGAAGATAAACTTCAATACATGTTTCATCAGTGCGTTACCGTTGCTAAAATCTACAATATGAATGTTTCAACAGAAAAAACTAAATCTACGACAATATCAAAGGAGCCTATAAGATGTAAGCTGGAACTAGAGAGAAATATGATCGCAAAAAGTATGTCCTTTAAATATCTGGCAGTTCTCATCACAAGCGATAGAAAGGCAAACCAAGAAGTGAAACAACAGGTCATGAAGGGTTCAAGAATATCTGACTGTTTGAGAGATGTTACATGGAGAAACAAATATATGACAATAGACAGCAAAGTGAAATTGTATAAAGCGATAGTAAGACCCATAATGGCATACAGAGCCGAAACCCACGCTGAAACTACCAAAACAAAACCACTTCTGAGAACAGACAAAATGGGCACATTGACAACGATCATCGGGAAAACAAGGTCAGATCACATACGAAACGAAAATGTGAGACGATATTGTGAAATTTACAAAATACAGAAAAAAGGAATGGAATAGCCACGTAGATAGAACTTGAAACGACCGGATTATTCGAATAACACGTGAACTACAACCACCAGGAAGGTGTAATCCGGAGCGACCTCAAAAAAGGTGGAGAGAGAGCTGGATATCAACATCAGGCAGAGGACCATAAAAATATTTTTAAGAATCACTTATAGTTGTTAAATTGTTTTTAATTGTTATCGATACGTTTGAATTTATATAGAAGATAAATAAAGAAAATACACGATTTAATTACCCAAAAGATAAATATCTTAATTATGTGAGATAATCGTGAAAGTATAGCCTTGTTTTTGACCAAACTAAAATATTTTTGCACTTCCGGTTTCCCCAGAAGCATTTTATTGTATTTAGTAGAGTCGGCTATGATTTGAATTGTGGTTGTTATTATTGCTTATTCCGCTGCGATATTAAAAATCCTGGTACAGCATTTTGTGTTTCCCATTTATTTCGTTCTAATCAGTAACTGCAGAGACTTTGTTTTCAAGTTTAAACAAAATTCTAAGCTAAATTCCCGATATCATAAAAACTAGGATAGAAACATCAATCTTAAATTTCAGTCTCGTGTAAATTATTTATTTATCCTTCACTTTTACACAATACAATTAATTCATGAAGTGGCTTATGTTTTTAATTAAAATTGTTACCGGATTTGGATATTATAAATTAACATTAATTTAAATTTTATTTCTGACTCAACGGATTCATAAAAAAAGGAGTATTAGGAAAAGACATACACAATTCGAACTCAATAATCTCTGAGGTACTGTGAGTTCGAATACCGCTCTAGAATGCATTTTTCTAATACGCCTTTTATTTATGAATCCTTTAGGCAAAAACAAAAATAAGATTATTCACATGCATAAAAACATTGGTCATAAATTAAACATTCTTTAATTAGCAATACCTTTACAACAAAAATATTTAGTAGTATGTCGAAATTAAAGAAAACAACTTCAAACACAATTTTCACGACTAAACAAAATATTAAAAAATAATAAACACAAATAATCCTATTTAGCCACTTTGGAGTTTACAAATTTTCAAAAT